>JAWVMR010000190.1:0-41148 GCA_036321205.1 Trypanosoma caninum | reverse complement strand
TTTTTTTTTTTTTTTTTTTTTTTTTTTTTTTTTTTTGGGGGGGGGGTGGTGTGTGGGGTGGGGCGTTATTGCGTATAACATAAATTTTTTTACAAAAATGTTAAATATTATATACACATATATATAATATTAATTTGTTTTAGGGTATTTGCTTTTTTTGTTGGATTAAAACGGTTTTTTCTTATATAAAATGTTATTAAGAGCGCCACGCCTAATATTTGCAGCTGTTGAAGCGGCTTCTTATTGCTCACATGCACACTCAAGCAGGTCATACGTGTTTTCTATTTTTTTTGCGATGCGACGTTGTTCCACCGCTAGAAATAATTCTGCTACAAATGTGGCAGCTACTCGATCCCCCGGTTTGCTGACGTCTGCGGAGTTTGTGCAGATTGCCCCAATGGTTTTGCTCCGTCAAGCGCTGCGTCGTCATATCGGGGCTGAACACGCCGGCGGCGGAGGAGATGCGTGCCGTGACGTGGTCAGCCGCGAGCGGTTCAACCGCTACTGCGCCGAGAGCCACGTGGGCGACAGTGAGCGGGCGCTGCGGCTTCTCGAGGAAAGTGGCTGCGTTGTCGTTCTTTCCGGCGGGGCGGCGGTGCACCTGCGGCCGGCGCAGTTCCTCCGCATGTACGACGAGTGCAGCGGTGCGTCTGCGGCGGAGGGCGCGGGGTTTTTTCTTGACGAGGTCGTCCAGCGGCTGGCGGAGGCGCAGGCGAAGGAGGCGGCAATGCGGAGAGAGTTGGAGCCGGCGTTGCGACTGGTCGCCAAGAGGCGACGACTTTTGTGGGGCGCCGCGCTGTTTTTGTGGGGAGCGTACATGGCCGTTGTCTCACGACTGACGTTTTTTGAGTTTGACTGGGACATTATGGAGCCGCTGACCTATTTTTTTGGTGCCTCTGCCTCCATTGTGTTTTTTGTTTATTTTATGTGTCACGGGCAGTCGTACGGGTTTTCTGTGCATGACAAGGGGATGCTTGAAAAGAGGGTGAGAAAATACACCGATCCGGGGTTTGACTGGGAAAAATATGGGGCAGTACTTAAACAAATCGATGAGGAGCGGAGAATGATGAAAAAGATAAAAGTGTGGGTAGGACAGCATTAGGCTTTTTTTTGAGGCGTGTAAAAGAAAAAAAAAAAAAAAGGACGGGGTGTGGAGGGAATGAAAAGGAAGGAAATGGAGAAAATATAGAAAATAATCATAATAATAACTGTATATATTATTAATTTGCGCTTAAATAAAAATATATATATTTTTGTTTAGTTTTGCTATTACTTGTTAGCCTTTTTGGTTTGTTTTGTTTTTTATTATTTACGTTTACATATTATTGCTCATGAGGTTTTTAACTAAACAAAATGTGTATTGGATTACGCACATGTGCATATATCTATATATTTTATGTATATTCTTTGTATGTAAATTTTTTAATATTTGGTTATTTGCCTTTATATAATTTGTATATATATATATACTTTTGTGTGTATCTGATGGGAAAGTGAGGGTTGGATAGTGTGTTTTAGTTGTTTTTTTTTTTTTTTTTTTTTTTTTAATTTATTTACTTACGCACTCATACGCATACCTTTTTGCATTCAGTATATTTGAACTAGCAAACGAAATAAAAGGACGTCAAAGAAGGCATAAACAAAAAAAGAAAAAGAAAAAGAAAACTAGAGAAAGAGAGGCGTATATTAAGTAAAACGTATAGCCGTTTAATAACTTAATAGTCAAGCAAGGCAAAAGGACATA
This sequence comes from Trypanosoma caninum, assembly GCA_036321205.1. Taxonomy (NCBI): domain Eukaryota; phylum Euglenozoa; class Kinetoplastea; order Trypanosomatida; family Trypanosomatidae; genus Trypanosoma; species Trypanosoma caninum. The sequence goes on along the minus strand of JAWVMR010000190.1, from coordinate 39,404 downwards.
ATATATTTGTATACCAAGTTTAATTCGACAAATTAGAACATAAACAAAAAAATAATTACATTATAGCTTAGAAAAGTTAATTTAGGTTATTTTGAGTTATTTATTTTTATTTTTATTTTATTTTTTTGCCTAACTTTATAAAGCTTCCTAGAAGTGCCGAGAGTGGAGTGTGTTTCCAAAAGGCAGGAATGAATTTTCGACTCAAGACAGACGAGGAATTGAGTTTGCTGCCACATTCTTTTACCGATGTCAGCACGTTGAGATTATGCCAATATGGATCCACCGCGCGGATGCAGAGAAAACGCACCGCTTCAGTCCCCGCGCAGCTTTTTGTGCGGGGGCCGCGTGACTTTGTCGCGTGCGAACAGACAAAAAAAAAAGCTAGAGTTACAAAAAAACCAGTTTATTACTGCAATCTTCCCGCTAGTCGTAGCGCCGCTTCTTTAACTTGTTCTCTGCAATACCAGGACAACTCCAGCTTTTATGGCTTGATAAGAAAACATTCTGTCAATGCCAAAATGTCACTGCCAAAGGCGGAGATGCAAGAGCCTTTTGTTAGTAATGTGCCCGTGGTGCCTGGATCTCCCCTGAATGAAAGTGAGATGCCGCTAGTGGAGGACCGCAAACAATTTGCTCGCAGTGATGGTACGCTTTATGCGGGACAAACTGCTGTGGATACTGTTTCCGTGAGTGCAAGTGAATCTTTATTGGGGGATGGTGATAACGCGTTTGTTGTTGATAGCGTACAAAATACATCACTTTACTCACAGCCAATTTTTACAGAGTCGCGGAGTGGTTTTGAAGGGTGTGCGCAAGCGGGTAGTTTATATAATCAATCTATTGATAAAGAGAATAGTGCACTGACTGATTATAATAAGAGAAATGAACAAGTTAAAAAAGGACATGAAGGCTTTTTTTTTGAGGGAAGGGAGGGAGAAGAAGGCTCTGCTATCTCAATACCAGGATTCTTTGCATCTAACAACTCTTATCAGAAGGTGTCGGGTAAGGTTGAAAGAAACCAGTCTAGTTTTGCCCTCAAACGTTTAGTTGACAAAAACACGGAGGCATCTTCTGATGGACGGCAGTGTTTTGAGAAGGAAGAAGAAGAAGAAGCTGATGAAGTCAGTTGCAGGACGGCGTTGTTAAACTTTGTACCTTTATCCATTTCAGGGGCTCTTGTAATTGCCTTTACGTTTGCTCTTTTTACTCTTCCACTAGCATTTGTTGGTAATTATTTGGGTGAACTTTATCTTACTGGTGCCTCAGTTGGTTTTTTTGTTTTAAGTATTGTGGTGTTGTATCCAACACTTGGAATGACGGTTGCTATTGACACATTGTGCTCGCATGAATACGGACGAGACAGCAACAGTCAAAAGCTTGGCATCTTTTTGCAGCGCGGTATATGTGTTAGTTTGACATTTTTTATACCAATGTGTTTCATTATTTATAAAATTGATTATTTTCTTTTGAAGATATATGATCCACAAGTAACGGCTGTTGCAGTGGATTTTCTTTCTTATATGTTTTTGCTTGTTCCACCAATGATTATTTTTTCTGCATTTACGAAATTTTTATTTAACCAAATGCAGCCGCAGATGCCGTTAATTGCGTTGGCAGCGGGTTTTTGTATTTCTCCGTTTGTCCAAATGAAGTTAACGCCGATGGGTGTGCGCTACACAATGATTGGCATGTGCATAACTGCATGGTGGCAGCTGCTTGTGATTATTGCCATGACATTTTACAATCCACAAACGCGACACTCCTTTGGAGGTCTAAGCCTTTCTCAGGCGCTGGAACTTCAGGAGGTTGTGGAGTATTTAAGTCTTTCAGTTCCAAGCGCAGTGTTCGTTTTTGCCGAAGCGTCCTCGTTTGATTTTACAATTCTTCTTTGCGCCTCATTTGGTAAGGAGGCTGGCGCCGCGTGGTCTGGAATTATGAATGTTCTTTTTGTTTTTGTTTCTTTTGCTGGTGGTATGAGCGTGAGTGCGTGCATGAATATTGGCTATTGTGTTGGTGCACACAAGCCAGTTAGTCTTCGGACCTATATAACCATTTCTATTTTTTTGACTATCACAGTTGCTATATTTAATTCGACTATATTGTATTTCTTTTTTGACTTTTTTATGTCATTATTTGGCACAAAGGGCGTCACTTTGAAGATTGCACGCCAAACTATTTTTTTGTTGCCGTTTTTTCACATTGCTGACTCTGTGCAATACATGGCTCAAGGCATATTTAGCGGTCTAGGGAAAAATCATTTAGGTGCTTTAATTTTACTCTTGTCTTTGTGGGCTGTTGGTATTCCATTGGCTTTTTTGCTTGGTGTTTATTTTCATTATGGTGTTTTTGGTGTTTGTCTTGGTATGACGATAGGCCTTTGTATTGAAGCTCCTGCACTAGTGGCGGTTGTGTACAAAATGGATTACAGTGCTATCTGTGACGCCTTTGATATTTCTAGTACTTTCTCCAGTGATTCAGAAAATGAAATACAGGAAGAGGGTGTTTAAAAAAAACGTTGAAAATTATTATTTTTCATTTTTTTGTTTTTGTTTTTGTTTTTTCATTTTGAGGTTGAAAAAACATATGTTCATACCGATAATTTAGGACAAGCACACACACACACACACACACGCAAAAAAAAAAAAAAAAAAAAAATGGTGGGTGAGGGGTATGGTTTTGGTCCTATTTTATTGTTATTTTTTATATACGTTTATGTGAGTGTAAACATGTGTTGTTTTATTTTGTTTTGAATTGTGACAGTTTTTTTGGGGTAAGGCAAAGGTGGGGAATGGGGGAGAAGTTCTTGTTGTTGTTTGGTGCACGGTTTCATGCGTTCGTGCGTTTTGTAGTGGCCGTCGAATTTGTTTATACTGCATGATTTAAAAAATTTGTTGTTCTGCTTACGTATATTAGCTTTTGTTTGTGCGTTTATATTATTGTTATTATTATTATTATTGTTATTTTGCTGTTAATTAAAGTAGTAAGTGCGGCTAACAAATAGCCCAAAGAACGACAACAAACATATAAGAAACTGTTTCATTACTTTGCAAATTTATTTTATATACAAAATAATAGTAATAATTATAAGTAGATAAAAGAAATACTTTGATCTTTTTCATTGTTGCGTCGGAGGAAAAAGAGTAGAATAAACAAAAAAATAAAATAAAAAAATAAAACACGGTGCGCGTGTGATTTTGCAAGTTTTACTGCGCAATGATTGACGGGGCAACACCATGTTATACTGCTTTCAGGAACAGTTGCAACAGCACAACATCAAGGAGAACGGATATTGAAACGGGCTCTATTAACGGGTCTGAAGGGACTGTTGTCAGACAAATTAATTTTGATGTTTGTAACTTACTCCACGAGCAGCAAGAGTTTCTGGCTCGCGCGCCCCCAAGGGAAATTCACGCTCTGCTGTTTCTACGTTTGCGGCTCAGTGCGCGGCAAAAGCGCACTGCGCAGTGTAATCAACTTGCGGAGCGGAAAGCCAGGCAGAACAGACGCTGGTCGGCGTCACCATCAGTCACAGGGCACGGCTTTGACAGTGTGATGTTGAGTCCTACCGAGGAGGCGAGCCCTGAACGCCCGGTGAATTGCCCCGGCTGCAAGCGTCGCTATTTGGACACCGCGGCGTTTATGCGCCACAAAAACAGCTGTCAAAAATACGCCGCGTTTGCAAGAAGCAACGCCGGGGGCGCGGCGGTGCAGGATGTACAGCGCGGCTCCTGCTGGTTTTCTGAGTCCGTTCTTTGCTCGGGGGCGGTCCAGAGCGCCGCGCAGCCGGTGGATGCGGCCACTGCGCGCCGAATTTCGTCTCTTGGCAGTCAGGGGCTTAACACAAACTTGCTTACTGTAACGTCGTTTCGAACGGACAGCCGAAGTACCAACAATTCATTGTCGATACCAACTTTCTCACTGCAGGAGGAGCGTCCGAAAGGATATGACAACGAAGAAAGCCACTTGTCTCGTTCAGTGTCTAGAGAATGCTCACCAACTCCTTATGGTTCTTTTGTGCAACAGAAGCAGCAACAGATGTCCCCTGTTTGCAAATATTCCATGGATGATGTTCCAGCCTCTGTAGAGGCACGATTGCAATGCGAAAAGGAATTATCGTTTCCAACTTGGGCACAAGGCAGTTTTGCCTCAAAACCAAGAGAAGAAACTGAAAGTATGGCTGGTGTAAACACACAAATGTTCTCAAACTCTCATAGCAGCATTAGGCCGGGGAGTAGTAACTTTAGTCACGCAAATACGGCGGCGGAGACAGGTGCCGCGGATGAGCCGTTAAAACCCTGTCCACACTGCGGCCGAAGATTCTTTGCAGAGTCACGATGGCCACGTCACGTAGCGGTCTGTGAACAGCAGAAACAGCAATCAAAGCATACTAGAATGTCAATGTCACGGCAAAATTTGGATTTTGCTAAAACTCGAGTATCTACATTGGGTGGTGCAAGCAGGGCTCCGAAGTCATTTGGTGCCTTTTCTGACGCTTTGCAGAGTTCTAATTCAAATGTTGAGGGCTCCTTTAAACGTGCTGGTTCCTTATCTGAAAAAAAAGATGTTAAGCAACGCAGGCAGCAGATGCAGACGTCGAGCAGCTCGTTGCGGGAGAGCGGCTGCAGTCAACACGCTCCCAACGTGGGAAGTAACGCGCGGCCAAACGCGCAAGGGACTGATCGTGTCTACTGCTCTATTTGTGGCCGCGGCTCCACCCGCGCGGCCGCGGAGCAGCATCTGCTGATGTGTAAAAAACGCGTTGCGAGTGGCAGGCAGGGTGTGCTTTGAAATGTGTGCAGAAGGGGATCAGCGATAACAAGAGAGGAGAAAAATGCAAGAGAAGCATGTGGGAAAGGGGTAATAATAGTAGAACATGGTTATATATATATGTATATGTATATGTATATGTATAATGCAAAAAAAAAAAAAAAAAAGAAAGAAAGTAAAAAATTGTACACTTGCACATTAAATTTTTGCTGGTAGGATAGAAACAAAGAAGAGGTAAAGAAAACAAAAATTATAACTGTTGTAAATAAAAGACTGAGAAAAAGATTTTAAATAGAATATATTATCAAGTGATAAAACTGGAACCGTTGTTTTTTTACAAAATGAGTCCTTAGTTTCTGCCAAAACGCATAGGCAGTTGCATACACACAAGAAAGGTTTTGTGAAAAAAGTAATTTTTTTTTTTTTTTTTTTTTTTGCTGTTGTTTTGTTGTTGATGTTGTTTTTGTTGTTAATTTTTGAAATTTTCTCTTGTTTTTTTTTTTTTTTGTCGTGGGTGGTGGTGGTGAGGGGAGAGCGCTAGAACAAAATTACATACATATATATATAGGTTTTAAGAAAAGTGGGAAAATATTTGAAAACGACTACGACAGCGTTACCAAAAAATAAAAAAATAAAAGTGAAATGCTGGTAGATGACTTTGTGGTAGAGGAGCGTTTTAGCATCTGGCAGAAAAAAAAGGTGCGTACTATTGTTGTGAATGGACGCTCTAAAAAGTCGTCTAGGCGCTCTATTGCGGGTGCTATTGCAGTGGCAAAGCCGTACGAGCGCATTGAGCTTCTTGGTGGGGAGTATTTTGAGACAGTGTCAATTAGCATTCCTTTAGAAATTGTCGCCGCTGAGGGCGAGGACCCTCGTATTATTTCACGCGGCTCTTGCTTGACTATTACACAGAACATTGATGTTTACTTTGAACACGTTGAATTTCTTTCTAAGGGAAAATCCAAATTGGATTGCGCTGTCGTTTTGCTAAACGGCAAGGCACTATTTTTTCGGTGTAAAATAAACTCTGTTCTTATTGGAGGCTTTGCTGAGGCAGTTATGGACAACTGCAGTGTAGTTGAGAGCTACAACGGCTACGGGATTCAGGTTTCAGGTAATGGTGGTGGAGAAATACACAACTGCACACTATCCACACACAGCGCTGTATGTGTTGATATTGACACAAAGGGAACACTTTTGCTGAGAGAATGTGCAATTCGCCAACCTTCAAATGGAGGACATTGCGTTTCGGTACGTGCTATACAAAGTTTTATGGATGAGCAGGCAGCTTCTTTAGGCGTTGCTTGTAGGAATGTAACAGTAACAAAGTGTCACATATACGTCTCAAATGATGTTTTTAAACCAAAAGACAGGGAGTGGAGCAATAGCGGGACGGTATTAGGTTTGCCTGTATGTGTATCAATTTCACACTATGCATGTCCTTTGTTTTCTTTCAATGAAATTACGCACGGTTTTTTTGGTTTTATTTTTGAATCTGCTGGCGCTGCCGTGTTAGAAGGAAACTGTATTTACAATCAAAGCAATTGTGGTATTCTTGTTATTTTGGAGGAAAAGCTTTATTCATTTGATAAAACACAGGAAAATCTTTGCATTTCGCATGGCAATGTTATTGACAGATGCCATATTGGTATTGATATTCAATGTGGTAATAAGGCAATGCTACTAAATAAAAAAGAACAAAATTTACTGCTTTGCCAAAATATCCCTTCTTATAATTTATCATTTGATTGGTTTGACAAATTACACAAGACGTCTGAGGACTTTGTGTTGGATTTTTTTGCTGCCAAAGAGGATGACTTTCCTGTTCGTGTTCACGGCAACAGGCAGGAGCTTCATAAGCTTAAAAATGACTTGGCGACACTTGCGATGTTGGTGTGTGCAGGGCACTTAAGGCAATTCGGCTCCATGTGCGCAAACACAGAGCCATGGCAGGCCGCTGCTGTTGTCACTAGTAGTGACTGTGGCCTCGAGGCAGTAATTAATTTATTGAAAACTACACTGAAGGTTCCGTTGCCTGTACCTAACGCAGCAGAAAGCTCTTTACGTTTGTTAAAACTTTGCGGAACCAACGGGGTTGATATTTTAAAAAACAGATTTTCAGCATGTGGACTTTGTGCTATTCGCTTTGAAAATAACAGTTACGGTCTTGTGGAAAATTGTGATTTTTTTAATTGTGGTGCAACTGCAATTATTTTAAACGCCGGGGCCCACCCGGTGGTTGTGGGATGTACGTTTGATCAGTCAAAAGGGGCCGGGATTTTCGTCAACAACTTTGCTAATCCACTTATTATTGGAAATACAATAATAAATAGTAAGGAACATGGAATTACTTTTCGCAGTAGGTCACGGGGGGTTGTGATGGGCAATTTTCTTTATGGTAATGTTCTTAGTGGAGTATGTATAACTGGTGGAAGCAGCACGGTAGTTGCATGCAATATTATTCAACTGGGCGAAGCAAATGGGGTGATGGTTTCAGGTGGGAGTAAACCTGTTATTCTCATGAATAATTTTACAGCAAACGCCTCTGCTCATGTTTTGGTGACGGAATATTCTTTGCCGTTTATTGCGAGTAACTCATTTTGTTCTGGAACAGGTTCCGGGCTTCGTTTTGAGTCGTGTAGCGGGGGAACTGTTCTTGATAACACCATTAGGTGCAACAATAATGGAATTACTGTTCAACTAGATGCTGATCCATATATTATTTCAAACACAATTTTAAATAGTGTACGATATGGCGTAGTAGTGGAAAACAACGGTCTTGGTACATTTATTTCTAATGAAATTTCTTTTAGTGGAAATTGTAATGTTTTTGTTCTTGAAGGTGGTTCTCCAGTTTTTCGTAATAATACTATTCAACATGGTCATAGTGGTGGTATTGTTATTCTTGCTGAGGGATTTGGTATACTGGAACACAACAATATTAGTAACAATTTTGTAGGCAATGTGATTGTATTAGACCGCTTTACAGAGCCACGTTTTATAGCAAATAACATTAGTTTGTCATTGAGTGGATGTGGTATTATTTGTGGTAGAGGAGCAAGTGGTTTTTTTTGTCGAAACAAAATTTTTAAAAACAATGAATGTGGTGTGTATGTTATTGGTGGAGCAAATCCGCATGTTATTAAGAACACAATTTTGTTTGAAACAAATGGTGTTATCGTGTCAGATGGTGGTTGTGGAGTATTTGAAGAAAATGACATCAACTCTAGCAATAGCTTTGGAATTATTATTCAGCTAAATGGTAATCCTAATGTTTACAAAAATGATATCTCAAAGTGTTTTATTGGTGGTATTTTGCTAGCAGCTAACAGTAGTGGAACAGTTTATGAAAATAAGCTTTTTGAAAACGCTGTTGGTGTACAACTTGGCTCTACTTTAGGCACAGCAGGACTTGATATTAACATTAGTGTTTTTGTTAGTAATCGTTTAGCAGAGTCTAAAGCTAAAAGTAGTGGAACAATGAAAGCACGGTGTTTAAGGTTTACAAAAGAAGTTGATAGTTCGGCTAGTTCTGGTTTATTTAATTTAACACTTGTACATCATAATAAAATATACGCAAATACAACATCTGGTGTATTATTAGAGAAATTTTCTTGTGGTATTTTGGAGGAAAATACTATTGAGTTAAATAATAGGTTTGGTGTTATGGCTGATGTGACTTATAGTGAACAACGAGTTCGGGAAAGAATTGAGGAACGCACTATATACGGCAATTGGAAAGCTACAGAAGTGGCATTAAGAACAACAAGTAATAATTTATTTGCTGTCATTCGTAAAAATTTAATTTGTTATCATAAAGAAGCAAACATTGCAATTTTAAATTATAATGAAGAAGGTGTTGGTATTTCTTCTAATAACATATTTGAATCTCCAAAAGGAATATATGTTGCGAATGATGCTACCATTCATATAATTGAAAACAATAATGTTTACAAATGCCTTGATGGCGTTTACGCAGAAAGTGGTGGTTCCGGTTGTTTTGAAAATAACAGAATTTATGAATGCAGTGGTGCTGGTGTTTATGTTTGTAATTCCGCTAATCCTCATTTTAAAAAAGGAAACGTTATTGAGAGATGCAAGGTCAGCGGTGTTTTTGTTGACGCCGGGGGTAGAGGTATTTTTACCGAAACCACAATACGTCATTGCACAATGGGTGTTGTTGTGCTTACCTGTTTGTCAGCTATATCTTCTGTAGAGCAGGAAGAGGACTTTGCAGTACTGCCGTTTGTTACATCCGCACCGACGTTTAAGCAGTGTGTTATTGAAGCAAATGCCTTACATGGTGTTCTTGTACTTTGTGTTTCGTCTGATATTCTGCTGCGGTGTCAGGTAAACGATAACAATAATTTATTTAAAGCTGCAGATGGAGTTAGAAAACTTCCAGGTATGGCAATATTTCCACAGTTTATTCAAAATGATATACGAAATAATCGACATTTTGGCGTTTGTCATGAGTTGTATCAGTTTTTAGGAACAGCAGAGAAACTTGATTCGACAAAGTCTGAAAAGAGCTTGTTTTTTGAACAACGCGGTGAGTATTTTTTGCACAACACAGTACAAAACCAATATTCTTTGCATGATAGCATTGTTGAGCAAAGTAACAATTCTTATAATAAATTAGCAGTTCAAGAGTTAATGGGAACATCTACTGTATTCTCATCTAAGGCTAATCACGATGCCCGTATGCGGCGGCAGGTAAGTTTTGTAGAAAATACTATTAGTAACTCTTCTATAGGCGTTGTGGTTGGCAGCGACTGTCATCCATTTTTTTTTCGAAACCAGATAAGCAACAACGTGTTTTTTGGAATTTTTTTGCGTGTTAATTCCAAAGCTGTCTGTTTTGGTTGTGATGTTAAAAAAAATGGTATTGCTGGATTATATAGTGCACATGGTGCACTTGGCACATTCACAGCTGGAGTCTTACAGCGAAACAACGGCTTCTGTCGTTCTGATGGTAATCCACATGACCCCCGATCGTTCAAGGAACTTTTTTTTACACAAACAGCTTTTCCATATGCTACAACTTCTTTGGATTTTCCTTTGGCTGTTTTGTTGCCATCTTCATTTTCTCAACTTTTTAATGTTGATGATAATGATGAACCATCTCAGCAGGGGTATAAGTGTATTTTGCAGCATATGGAAGGATATGCATTTCTTACAGCGGAAGGGTTGCATGTTTTGTGTGAACTTGTTGCCGCGTCTTCTGCGTGTCTGTCAGTTGCATCCAACGTTTGCCCAGGTTTTTCCCATGGGAGTGATACTGTGTTTTCAAACAGTAGTCATGCCGACAAACACGCACATGGATGGGGCGTGGATGGAGGAGTAGGTGCCTGGCTTGCCCAAGGGAGCATGACGGAGATCAAAGACAGTGTGGTGGAGGGAAACAGAAACATTGGTGTTTTTTACTCGTACAGTATTGCAAAATGTCATCAAATTGCGACAAGCTTTCCTGTTCACCCAATTGGTGGATTTCCAAATATTCCAGGTGGTGAATTTATTTTTGGTAATTCAAGAGCTCAAGGAACTGAAAAACGGCACTATATGTTTTTTGTGTCAACTTGTGTTCATATTAATCAAAAAATGGATTTTCAAGGCTTTGTAGCTGATATGGATTTAAGTTTGCCGCCTTTGGAGATGAAGTTGTCCTCAGAAATGCCAAAAAAGAAAAATTTTGAGTCAAATATGACGAATAGTTCTTATTTTAGTGAAGACGTTTTATTGTTTTTACGTCGTCCAGCAATAATTGTTGGAAACACTGTTAAAAGGAATGGCTGTGGTATTTTAGTTAATTTGCAACATGCACTGAAAGCGGATGAATTGAAGAATAGCAATGTTCAGAACGTGTCAGTAGAAAAAAATATGTTAGACAACCAAGCTAAAAAACATGCAACAAAAAAAGTTAAAAGGCGTGGCGGAAAAAATGTTGCTTTTTCTAGATCGGAAAGCTTGGCTGATAGTACTTCTTCCACAGCAAAAATTATGAAACAAGGCCCGGAGTTAGCTAGTTCTTCTCCCAACGTTGTTGCAGTATCTCACGAACCACAAAAGTTGTTGTTACCTTTGAACTTGGATGGACTACAGACTTGTGTAAATATTGATGAAAATAATGTATTTGAAAACTATGGTGTTGGTATTTTTTGTCTACATGTTGTTGAAGTTTTCTGTGGTCACGTGGGAATAACACAGCTACACCTGGACAATGCGGCGGCTGAATACAATGATGTAAGTGTTAAAATAACACTAAAGAATTGTTTGCTGATTCCAAAGTTACTTTTTACACTATCACCTAAAGACCATGTACCACGTCATGCTAGATTGTTTCGTAATGTAGTTTCCAATAATATTTCTTATCAAGTGTTGGCAACGTCCTATTACATTGCTGTTTCTTGGTGTGGTACTCGAACAATGTTGCGACTTGATACGCTACATCAGCCTAGTGCGTCTATGTTTTCTTCACAGGCATTGTTGAGGATATCTTTGTTTTCGTCACTTATGATGACTGCGCCACCGGGAATGTTTTTTTTTGAGGAAAATCGCATTTGTGACTCAGTTGATGGTATTTATGTTGTAGGTTTTATGGGAGAGCGCTCTCTCTGCTTACAAAAAAACACATTTACCAACATTGCAAACTCAGCTATTCTTCTTGAAGGACATCTTACCTCTGCAACGATTGGAAAAGGGAATTTTTTTGGAGAAAATGGGGTGTCTGTTCGTATTGTTTTACCCGATGGCAACATGTCAAAAGAGGAAGTTCTCTGGCAGCAATCGATGGGTGTCACAACACGCATTTGCGCCAACCGCTTTTCTTCACCCAAGTTTGCTTCTTTAGTTGTTGAGGGTGGTGGAAACTCGCCGTCTCCGATAATCTTAAACAATGAATTTACTTCTCACGTAAGTGGCTCAACTGCGTGCTTTATTTCTGGATCTTTTGTCTGCATGAAAATTACCGAAAACAAGTTTGTTGATAGCTATGTTCCAGTAATAATCACAAATCATGGTGATCTTGTTGTTGATAAGGGAAGTTTTGGCAGTGTCACTTTAGAGGGAAATTGTTTCTCTAGAAATTACATTGGTTTGCTGGTTTGCGGTGGGGCGGCACCAAAAATTGTGCGCAATGTGTTTGAAAATAATTACCGTGCAGGTTTGGAAGTTGCAGGAGAATCAACCAGAGCAACCGTGCAGCAGTGTTTTTTTTTAAATAACCGACGAAACAGGCGAGTTTCTGTTTCTGCGTTATCTGATATATTCTTTTCGTACCCCAAAAACGGAGAGTTGCGGCTGAACAAGTTGGATTGGTTTTCTGTATCAATTGTGCCTGATAACTCTTTTTTATTTTCTGAAACTATAAGGATGCCATGTGGTATTCTTTTAGATGGGGAAGGGGAAAATATTATAGATTGCTGTTTGTTTAAAGGCAACGACATTGGTGTAGATGTATGTAGTTTGCATGAGACTGAGATTGTTAAACCAATAAGCTGTATGTGTTTTAATTCTTGTCTTTTTGTTGGAAACAGAGTTGCGGGGGTATTGGTGCGTGGAGTAAAGGAACGGCGTGGTATGAATCTTTCGTTGTCTGCGACACTGGGCATAGGGTTGGATAAAAGTGGCGATACAATGTTTAAACAATGTTTTTTTTTGAATAATGTCAACAATGATGAAGCCAGCGGGGACGTTGTTTCTATAAACCATGGGTGTGCTGTTTTTTACAATTGTTTTTTTACTGGTTGTGTTCATGGAAAGAGTGATGGTAGTGCTCGTTTTGTGCAGAATACATTTAAGGGAGAGGGTGAATCCGCTGTTTATTTACACAAGGGGACACGAGTGCAAATGATAAGTAACGTTATTCGTGGTTATAAAAATGGTGTTATTACATTTCCAGGTGCGTGGGGGCATGTAGAAAAAAATATGCTAATTGACTTAACACACTGTGTAGTTTCAGCACCATACTGCAACACATTTTTCTTGCAAAACCGCATGATTAAAGCAACAACTTGTGGTGTGTTGGCATATGGTGGTGTTTTTACTGAAAATGAGATATGTAATTGTTTAACAGGTGTTATTGTGCGAAATCCTATTGAATACCAAAAATATGAAAGTATATTGCCTGTAGATAAGGCTGTTTTTGATGCTTTGATATCAGACAACCGTATTCACTCCTGTGAGGGAGACGGTATTCTTGTGGCTGGTGGAGCACGCATTGAACGCAATTCTGTTTTTTTCTGCAAAACAAATATAAACGTTACATGTCCTCAAGACATGTGCTGTGGAGAAGGCGTTGCCAATATATCAAATAATGCGCTTTTCGACGGTAATGTTGGCCTTGTTCTTGAAAAAAACTCTAAGGCGGCTGTTGTTAAAAACGATATTTTTGACAACAATGTTTTAGCGGTTTGGATTAAGGCTGGAGCTGTTGGCACATTGCGAGAAAATGCGATTTCTAGTTCTATGCGCTATGGTGCACTGGAAGTGGAAGTGGGGTCAGAGATGAACCTGCAGCAGAATGTCATACGAAACCAATTTTCTCCTTCATACAACAAAACTTTGCGGCCAACCCGCGAGAGAGAACGTCAAAAAGCGGTGAAAGCGCTTGAAGAGGAACTGCAAAAATTAGATAACACTCTTAATAGGCTTGTGTCAGTTTGCGAAGAAACAGAGATTGAGATGATGACGGCAATGAAAGCACTGCAAATAAAAGGACAAATTGCAGGGAACACTCTAACTCTGGAGGGCGTGAATATGCATGATGAGAGGCCCATCACACTTTCGCACAGCTGCCCACAGGAAAGCACTGCCGATGCGATATTGAATATGCCAACTGTGGTTGTTCCGGATATGGAGCTAATTTCAGGTAATACAAGTTTTTATGAATTTGGAGAAAACAAGGCGGCCACCAGGCGGCAGAGTGAGGTGTTATTCTCTGACGTTGAAAACTAATGCGTAGAAATGCATTTCCTTTTTTTTTTAATTTTGTTTTTTTTTTTTTGGCACATTTTTTTTTTTTTTTTTTTTAATAAATATCTAGCACGTATGCAATTGTTTTTAATAGTTTTTTTTTTTTTTTTTATTTTTATTGTTGTTGTTGTTGTTTGTTTTATGTTGTCTATTTATTTTTCTTATTTTGCATGACTATATGATTTGAGGTCTTTTTTTGCTTGGCTATTCGTTTTGTTCTATGAATCCTATTTTTAAAACCTACATTAAAGGAAAAAAAAAAAAAAAAAGAAAAAAAATGATGATATATAACATCTATATATATATATATATATGTATACATAAAATTGCTCTGCTCATTAATATATTACAAATATTTTTTTATAAATGAGTTTATTTAATTGAGCACTTTTTTTTTTTTTTTGCTTTTTGTATTCATATATATATTTTTTTTGAACGTTATTTTTGTTGGAGGCGGAGAAGGAGGTTGGAGAAGGTGGAAAAGAAAAAAAAAAAAGGACAGCGAGAGTAAAGTGCGCAAAAGCGGATAGCAAAATAATGATAATATGGTGTGGTGTGTAGGTGAAGGGCCTACTTTGAAAAATGACGGTAACTTGGCGGATTGCGCAAGCGACAGCGACTGTTCCAAGTTTCGCTTTTTTTTTATCAACGGTTATCTTTGCCGCAGCGAAGGTCCTGATGCCGCCTTTAGACCGTCGGATGTTTTTGTCGGACGCGGTCCACCGCCACGCGAGGCTTTGCTGCTTGGCGATGCGTCACCAGCAATCCACCACACCTCTGACTCTTTTGTAAGCTCTGCTGTTGACAGTGACTGCCCTATTTTTAACACATTCGGTGTGCTTTCTGGCGGTGTTCTTATTGATCCTTGCTCGCTTCTTTTTGTTGACTTTATGGATGACATTATAGTTGCTCCATCACTTGCTGGTGATTGTAATGGAAAGAGTGGCGTGCATTATGACTCTTTGGAGTATGGTAAGATTGAGGCTGAGGCTGTTATGTGCCTTTGTTCATCTATTGAGCCTTTTAATAGACATGGCACGTTTCACACGCCACTTTTGTGGCCGCGCTCTTTTTATCTGGAGCCCTGCATGGCACGCACGTTGGCCAAGCGTAACATTAATCGCATACTGCGCCGTTGTTCTTTAAATTATTCTATTGACAAAAAGGTTCTGTTTTTGTTGGAGACTTATCGCTATCACATCAAAAGCACCCACCCTCAATCTAGATTTATCACTGAAGACATCCCGTTTCGGTTCCAGTATCGTGGCAAGGCTCTTACTCAACAGTCGTGGGGCACTGATGATGACGTGAATAATGACCAAAATGCAAATTACCAGGGTTTTTCAAGGTCACCATTTTCGGAGTTTCACGCTTATAAAGGACTTCCAGCAATGGCACATATAAAATATGGAGGAGATGTGAGACTTAACGCTGCTGCCGCTTTTGGCAAACGATTTGAGACGCGTGTGCAAATGCTGATACGGCCATTTCATCAAAATTTTTTTTTGGAAAAACGGCCTCGTCCTACAACTAAAGAGTCTGAGTGCAAACAATCCTGGTGGTTATTTCTTCGCTATTTTGATCTTTTTCGCGTGCGCCCTTCAGCAACGCCCAACTCTGCCGGTCGCACGGAGTGGTTTCTCGAAGATGATTCCAAAGTGAATTACCAGATGGCTGTGCGTGAGTTTGAGAATGCGAGGTCCACCGGCAATGGCCCGCGGAATAATTTGCCGGTGGTAATTGACGCCTGGGATTGGCTGCTGATGAATCACCGCCAGCCCTTTTTGAGACGCATTGCAAAAGTAAAGCAATGCTTAAAGAAACTTCACTCTTAAAATACAATATAAAAAATAGTATTATTATTATTATTATTGGGAGAGGAAGAGAATTTATAAAACGTTAGTGGGGCTAATAACGTTTTTTTTTTTTTTTTTTTTTTGTCTACTGCATATATTTTTTGTTTTGTTTGTTTGTTTAAACTTTTTTTTATTAATGTCAAAACGGAGTCAAGGTAAACCAACAATAAGACGTGTGGGGTTAAATCTTTCTTGGTCTGTGTTTTTTTTTTTTTTTTTCCTGTGTTCGTGTATGATTGAGGACAATTTTATTTTTCCGGTCCAATGCTACGACTTTTTCAACCTTTACAATGTCCACTTCAGTACGCTGTTCTTTCTTCTACCACCGGGAAACTAAACAGCTTGCTGGACATACGTAGTCGAAAGGAGCGCGTGTCTAGTGAGGTACTAAAACAGTACATTTCGACAAAAGTTATGCCAATCCTGCGCGCCACTTCATTGGACCGACGCCATGACAGTTCAGAAATGCGCCGCTTTTTAGGTCAATTGCTGCGTGACTCCGCCTTTGCAGCTCTTGTGATACGCGCGCGACCCAGCGATGCATATGTTAGTACTCTTGTGGCATGTATTAAACATGATCACGAGCGCATGCAATTTGTTCAGAAAATGACATCAAGTCAAGCTAGCCGTGTGATTGAGCATCTTTGTCGTATTGGAGTTAAGGATGGTAGCGTGTATGCCCCATTAGTTGCGCGTCTTGACTTTACTATGCTAAAAGAAGTTGCACGCGCGATGTTTGCATTGACAGAGGAGGGCATGTACAACGAGGTGGTGGCGTTGATTGTGCCTCTGTACTGTGGAGAGAAGTGGGTGCCGTTGTGTGATGGTGGCGAAAAATACACGGCTAGTGGTGCGAACAAAAACTTGAATTTGTTTGATGCGGTGCGACTTTTACGTGCACTGTCAAAAGCAGTTCGTGGGGTTGTAGAGCAGCGGCGTCTTGGCGGAATAAATAACACCGCCTACCCGCTTCCAACCGAAAGTATTCAGCGATTGCGCACTAATTTGACTGTTTTTATCATTGAAAACGCTGATATTCTTCGCGGCGGTCACTGGATTAATTTCACTCGTGCCATGGTGCACTTTCCAGAAGAATTTAAGATCATGAAGGATCTAGAACGATACAGTTCCGCTGTACAGGCAGTAGATGCGCTAAATTTGCCCCGCCGTATTGCTAGAAAACAATTATCTAATGCAATCGACACAGGCGACATGGCGGCGTACGGAATGCAGCAGATTTTTGGCCGTGTAGAGGAGCAGGAGAAAACGTGGCAGGCTCGACTGCCTGACGCTATTTGTGCAGAAAAAGAGTGCAAATCTTCTTTTGATGTTCCTTCGATTGATTTGACAAAGTTGCTTTCTATTATTGAGGAAGTACCGCTTCCAAAAAGTGTTCAACAGCGGCGACTCAAGCTGGTGGTTGATGCAATTGTTGGCGATCTTGACAAGCTTCATCTTGCAGACTTGGTGCGTTTTATTCAGGCACTTCGCCGAATTGAAAACTCTGCCGCTTTTGGCTCTTCGTTAAATGCAGCTGTTGCCGCAGTTAGTAGACTTTTAGAAAAAGGGATTAAAGAGCGCACAAGTGTGTATGTTCCTTATGAGCGTCTTGTGCAGCTTGCTACTCTTCTTAACGCATTTCGCGTTAAGAACTGTAAGGGGTTTCTTTCTTACCTTTCTCATTATATCCCAACCGTGCACTCTGTGAGTGTGGAAGATGCCGTTTCCTTTATGAATGCCTTAACGTTGTTTGCCGACTCCGATGTTATTGGAGTTTGTTCTGATGTTGGTAGACAAATTTTTGAAAAAGTTGAATTGAATCGTGAGGAAGACTCTCCTGCTCTTTTGCTGTCACATCCTCTCCAGTCCGCAAAGTTGTTACGCTCTGCGGTGCTTTTGAATCTCATACCATCACCTACCGCTGTTATGCGTATATTTGGACGTAAAAACGAGGAATTGAGGGCTTCTCCTGCTCTTTTGGCTGCAGGGGCCTCAGTTCTATTTGATGTTTCTCGCTCATTTTACCACTTTCGCCGTATGAAAAGTATGGACAGCACTTTAGAGGAAACCTTGTGGAGGCGGGGCGTTATGGGGGCCTTGCTACCACTTTTAACACAGCTGACGGCTAGATTGCATGAGGATATTGTCTCTTCTTCAGGGGGACTAGAGCAAAAGTCATATGTTCCTCTTGCGTGGCGCAGCACAATGGAGGCAGTGTTTTTCTGGGTTGATGTGAATTTAGATACTGTTTCCCTGGCAACGATGCACCAACGTATCAATGACGTATATACATTTATTCGTCAAGTGGTAACAATGGTAGTGGGCATTGCCGCCGCCCAACTTGAGGAGTTTGAACAAAACTCTGCGGCTGATCCACCCGTATATTCCAACAACGCCGCTCTTCACTTGGTTTTTTTTTTATTAATGCTTGAACACATGCTTTATCACGGCACCTGGCAACTTGAAATTAGTCCCAAAGCGACCTCTACAAGTGAATTGAGAAAGCAAATGAATAGCATCAAAGAAGACTACAACAAGTTGCTGGTGACCCCTCTTTGTAAGGACAAAAATGGGAATTCCGTTACTGTTATATCATTTTTTGGCCATTTGTTTCCACCCGGAGACAAAGAAAATAAGCTTCACCTATTGTTTAACCGCAACAGCATTCTTGAGATTACCTCAAACCTGCCGTTTGCTGTTTCACTTGCAGTGACTCCAGGACCAATTAACGAGATATTCTGTGATAGGGCCGTTAGTGCCATGATTTTATCCCAATAACTGCGAGAGGGAAAAAAGTATATCTATCTATCTATTTATCTATATATATATATATATATATATACATACATTTTTTTCTTTTTTTTTTTTTTTTTTTTTTTTTTTTTTTTTTTTTTTTTTTTTTTTTTTTTTTTTTTTTTTTTTTTTTTTTTTATAATTTTTTTTTTTTTTTTTTTTTTTTTTTTTTTTTTTTTTTTTGTGTGTCTGCGTATGTTTTTGAAAGCTATGAAGAAGAAAGTATGTGTCTGAATGAGTTTGTTGCTGCAGTGGGCACATAAGTAGAACAAGATTAAGAATCCGAACGAAAATTAATGGACAGGTATTTTCTACAGTATTATCATTATTACTATTGTTTTTTTTTTTTTTTTTTTTTTTTTTTTGAAGAACACTAGAACGAGTAGTGAGGGGGTGAAAGAAAAACGAAAAAGAGACACAAGAACGCCGAACTATATGTCTCATGTCACGCGCATCAGTTTCTGAAAGATATGCGCCCTCAACAGAGCACATAAGTCGCGCCTCTTGGCGGTTACGCTCCGGTGCTATGGCGATGTCCCGTTCAGCCATGACGCATGCTGATATGCTTCATGAGATTGTTGATGTTGGCGGTGGGGCCGTGCCAAATTTATTTGAACATTTTTTGGCGCGACTGGAACAACATGGAATTCGTCGTTGTTTTGTAGATAAGAGTGAAAACCGTGATACTGCTAATGAACATGAATATTATGATATGGATGATAGATCTATGAATAAATCTGTACGTTCCTTTTCTGAAGAGGGCGGAGAGACGGATATTCGGGAGCCATATTACTACATTTGTGTCCCGTGCGAACTCCAACTGACGGGTGTGTTGACATCAGCGGCTACGCTGGCCATATTACAGGACGTCCATTATCATTGCTCCTCTGCGGAACATCGCCACATTGCCTCTTGGATGGGTGAGCCCGACATTGACTGCACTCTGCAGACATCGTCTCAGCTTGATTCGACAGCGTACGCGAGGATTTATGTGAACGGGATTCCCATGTTAATTTCTTCGCGTCCTGGTGGTGGTGACATGTTTTTTCCTCTTCCTCATGAGGCGCAGGAGCGAGAGCGGGCGGTTCTCTCTGGCACCGAGAAGCGCTTAATGGCCACTAGACCAAACACGGAAATTTGGAATTTACCGCTTCGGTCAATATACACTCTAACCAAGCAACTGCCCTATAGTGTTGACGGCTCCCGACGACTGAGCCAAAAAAGATGGGCAACAATGGCCAAGAGACGTGATCGTGTGGTTGTGCAGCACATTCCAGTGAACATGTACAGGGAAGGCAGCTTTGTTGACGGCCCAACAGTGCCTGCGCTTTTTGAGCTGACGCGGCAACGTTTGTCAAAAAACGACCCCGTTGATGAGAGAAAGTTAGGGCAAAGTGGGCACCGCGTCAGGTACGTTGTTTCTGAAAAGCCTCTTATGATATGGAGTGACCGAATGAATTCGGAGCTCAGTCACGTTACAATTAAACACGATGGTATTTACAGGGTTGTGTTGCTGCGTGCAAGTGTGGCGGAGAAAATGATGTCTGAGAAACTACATAGTGGTCTTGTTGAGAATAACAGTGAAAATAATAATTGTGGTTCGATGCTAACTGTGGACGCAATAAATCAGCTTTCAGCAAGCTTTCCCAGTCAGCAATTTTATTCAAGATTAAATATTTCTGATTTGGGCTCTGGCAATGAATGTTCTTTCTCTGATGGTTCATCATATGTGAGCAGCTAATGTTGATTGACCGCCGTGTTTGTATATATAAAAACAGTAATAGAGAATATTATTGTGTGTGTCTGTCTGTGTGTGTGTGTTTTACTTGACTGGTGAAAATAGTAATAATATTAATTTTTTTTTTTTTTTTTTTTTTTTTCTTTAGTAGAAATTAATTTGAAGTAAATACAGTTTTTGGAAGGTTAGTACGAAAAGAAATGTTTCGAGAATCTAATATGCGATTTGTGTCGAGCCCATTTGGCATAAATGGAATTGAGTGTTACAAGGGTAATGTCTCTTTGACGAAGCCGCGAATTATTAATTACACACCTTTGCAAAATACTCTTGTTTGTAAAGGGGCTCCTTCGGTGCGACAATTAAGCTTGCAAGAAAAAAAATGTGGTAATAACAGCACGGAAAACCAGATTGTTATTGCCTCTCTGCATCAAAAAGGTGATCTTATTTTATGGGATGCTGATACTTTTGATGTTATCGGCTGCTGTAAGCATTATGGCTGTTCTCTTGTTCAGTGCATCGTCACTCGCACATATTTGTTTGTGCGTGTAGAGAACGATGGATACGGTTATAGTGACGCAGAAACTAGAGTGTATGTTTGGCATGCAGAGTCACTTAAACTCTTTCGTCAGCTTAATGCTCACTCTGCTCGTGTTACGTCTATGGTGGTGAATGATGAGAACGATGCACAATTTGCAACTGCTGGTACAGACCATGTTGTGCACATCTGGGACTTGAACAAAGATGTTGTTTCTTCAGTGAAAAGCATTGCAACTGCTGGTATCCCATACGTCAGAATGTACTTTAAGGGAATGGTTATTGGAGGATTTCTGAACACATCTTTGGCTGTATGGAGCCCTGAAAGGGATGCTGCAGTGCATGCGCTGAAAGACGGTGGTGATATTCTCAGAGTATTGCGCTGGCTAGATGATCCTAAGGAAAATTGTGCGATTACTCGGCATTATGATTCTTCACAGCAGCGATTTTTTACTCTTCTTGCAGGCTATGGTGATGGGTGGGTAAAAGGCTGGACAATGGATGTGCAGGCTAACATGCTGCCGTCGCTTGACTGGGGTTTAAAGGTTCACAAAGCACATGTTACAGATCTTTGTGGTGATAACAACGTGGTTTTGTCTTGGAGCGCGCTGGACGGCGCCTTTTTTCTCTTGCCAAAGTATTCCGCCACCGTGCAGATTGTCTCTTCCGGTGTATATACTGCACTCTTGGAACCACATTCAAAAAAGGCTATTATTGGTTTAGAAGATGGCTCGCTAAGGATTTTTTCATATGAAAAATTTTTTAGCAGTAACGATGAGCCAATTTTTTTGTTCTCTTTTCAACCACACGTTAGTGCAATAACCGGCATGTTTCTTCAGTTGCGCAGGGATTTGGAATGGGATCGTCTTATTTGCAGCGCCGCAGATGGCACGATTGCATTTATGGACTACGGCAATTGGCGGGGCGGGAAGTTGCTTGAAGGGGTACTTGCACTGTCGGTGGAGTCAGTGGAAAAGGGCGGTCCAATACTTATTCCAAAGGGAAAAGATTCTGGTGGCATCTGCGCTATCGATTCAGTGAACTTTTTGCCGTGTTCGCAGGAAGTTAATGTAATGAAAAAGCGCACAGTTAGTGCGTTGCGGTGGTTTAACAACACGAAAAAGTTGGCTGTGGGAACAAGAGATGGGATGTTGGCACTTTTTGAAGGTACTATTGCCGGAGATTCTACACCGTCATTTTTATTACTTAACGATAGGTTTATTCATGAATACTTTGTATTGGACTTTGTTCCTAGTCTCCCTGATGGTTATTTTGCTCTAGTAATTTTGCAAAAAAATGCGCGTATTTTTGATAGGGCTTTTTTAATTATTGACATCAAGAATGTGGATTTGAACTTTCCTTTGCAGTGTATAACGCCTAAGATTTTAGCACATGGAATTCTTTTTATGTTTTCTGGACAAGTGACAGATGATTACATACTAATTCTACAGCTACAAGATGGCACTATAGATCAGTATGCAGGAAATTATGCTTCCAAGGTCGCCCCGTCCTTGGTGCGCACGCTACTGCGTCCACTGTATATTAATACGTTTGAACTTGAGGAAATTGGATGGACAAAATCAATTAACTTTTTTTTAAATTCTTTACCTACAGAAGGTAGAGATTTGGAAATAAAAATGATTTGCGCAGACGGTTCAAGATTAAAACAATTAATTTTTAACACAAAACCTAACGGTTCATTAATTTCCCGAGAGTTTGACCAAATAACCCAAACATCTTTTGCAGAACAACCAACCAAAAACATCTCCTACCTGCAACCTATTCAGCACTGCGGTTTGGAACTTGCTGTTCTGCGAAAATCCTCTTCAAGTGTGGATATTATTGCCGCTGATGGTGAGTATTTGTACCGTATCGGCTATGATGGTAGTGTCTTTGATTTTAAAAAAAAAGGCTTGTGTAATAATCGGTTACGCAATTTTTTGCACAACAACGACGTGATGAACTTTTTTCCTTTTGCAAGCTCTACGGCCTACTGCGTTACGGCTTACTATATGGCTATTGGTTATAGTGATGGTCTCGTTCAGCTGTTTGACACCACTCAGCGCATTGTGTTTGCGCGGTTCACCGCGTTTCACAGGTTAGTGAGTAATATTTGGGCATTTTCAAATGTTGTTGTATCTGCAACACCAGATGGTAACTCTCGCGCTGATAGATTGTTTCGTCGCGTTATGTACGACAAACCTGAGAGCAGCTGTTTATCTGCAAACACCAAAAATAAATGTATGCATGCATCACCAAATACCTCTATTATAACAGCATGATTTTTTTTTTTGTTTGTTTGCTTGTTTGAATGTTTTCTTTTTCTCTCTTTCTCTAATTTATTTTATTATTATTATTATTATTATTATTATTTTTTTTTTTTTTTGTTGAAAAAAAAAAAAATGGGGGGGGGTTTTTTTTTTTTTTTTTTTTTTTTTTTTTTTTTTTTTTTTTTTTTTTTTTTTTTTTTTTTTTTTTTTTTTTTTTGAGTTGAAAAAAAAAAAAATGGGGGGGGGTTATATTTTGCTTTTTTTTTTTTTTTGCATTAGCATTTTTGTGGCAAAAACCTTATTATATAGGTATATCGGTGTATGTGTTTAATTTTTTTTTTTTTTCTTTTTGTTTTTTGCTATGTTTGTATGTATATATATGTATATGTATGTATGTGTATGTATTTTTGTACATGTGTCTATATTTATTTATGTAGTTTTTGTTTTGATTGATTACACGCTTTGTGAGGGAGGGGAGATAAGGAATAAAAGAAAGGGAGAAGCGATAGCAAAAAAAAAAAAAAAAATCAAGAAAATTACATTTGCACATACAAGGCAACGTACATTGGACAAAAATATATATATATATATATATATTTATTTATTTATTTATATTTGATTAAAAGATGGCATATACGCAGTCACGGCAAATGAAAAAAGAATTTGCGCTCCCAATGGTGCCTGGAATGACGTGCGGTGAGGAGATGTTGCGTCGCAATTATCACCGCACCCAAATACATGGACCCAAGTACGATACAATGACGTCCTTCAAAAGTGTGCCTATTGACATGACGAGGGAAAACTTAACAGTGCCTTCACTTTTTGACAAGAGTAAAAACGAGGCAGGAGTTGGTGACGAAAATGCTTCAGAAGCGGATCTTACAGGCCGCGTGCTGCGTTTTTACGTGTATACTATGGAGCAGGTACCAGAGAGTTCTCTTGAGCATGAACGTCTTAGGAAACTCGTGTTAAACGTTTTTCTTGAGGACAATACGATGAGTATGGTGGAGCAGAGATCTGATAATTCTGGTTTTGCGTTTCCAGTAACGCTCAGGCGGCACATTGTTCCTAAACCAGACGGCACGCCGATCACATTTGCAGATTTTCGCGTGGGTGAAACTATCACGTTCTACGGTCGCACCTATATGGTGTACGACGCTGACAAATTTACCCGTGACTTTTTCAGCGAAGGCGGCGTTGAGTTGGCCCCCGCGCAGGAGCTTCCAGTTGATGTTTACACGGAATTGCGTTCTCGTCCCGTGGGAAAGGCACATGATGTGCGCTCCATTGCCGCTGACAGTCCTTTGAATATCATGTTACTCCCTGAACAGGTGCGTGCGACGCAGCAGTTTTTGGAGCACGATAGAGAAGTTCTTCGCTGTGATTGTGTCTGGGATGATACTGAGTCACTTCACGGTGTTAAGCATTTTTTTACGCTTTATTACTTTCTTGCAGACGACACAATTTCAGTGGTGGAAAAGGATTTTCCCAACAGCGGCCGTGACCCATTTCCGTGGTACTTTCGCCGGCAGCGCGTTGCAAAGCCAAAAAGTGACGGAAAGTTTGATCCGCAAGCGTTGGGCAGTCTCAAGTTTGAGCGGAATCCTAATACCGAGTATTATACTGATAATGACATCCGCATTGGTAATGTGCTTAATCTGTACGGTCGTCTTGTAAAAATTTATGATTACAATGAGTATACTCGAGAGCATCTTCTAAAAAAGTTTGGCATTAAGGAGTATAACCCGATTCCCGGGGGAAGGGCTCCGGCAATCCCGTCAATCGGTCCTGCCAGACGTGAAAAGACAGTTCAGGAGCTTAACGAAATGCAAGCGCGGAAAGGTGCGGAGAATCGTCAGCGCCGATTTGGAGAAGACACAGTCAAATTCACAATGCGACTCGACAATGCCAAGTATGAAGATGAGATTCGACGTTTTGTGCTGGCTGTGTACCCAGCAGATAACACAATATCAATCTTTGAACCTGTAATACGCAATAGCGGAATTGTAGGTGGTAAGTTTCTTCAGCGCCGACGTTGTACGCGTCCTGGCGGGGAGTATTATACTGCAGATGACTTTTATGTTGGAGCTCGCCCAGTAATTAATGGATTTCGATTTGTTATTCTTGGTTCTAACGAACGCTTTTTAAACTACATGGAGACAAACTGTAATGAGTTTAGTCGTTCAGACATCAACCGTATTGTGCGCAAACTTCGTGCCATGCTCACCAGCAAGCAAACCGGTCTCGCGGAGGCTTTCAAAGAGGCTGACGCCGCAGAAAACTGCGGATTACGGATGGAGACTTTTCTGGAAATTATGGATAGACTTCACCTTGACGTTTCAGAGCAGGAAATTCTAAGCATTTTGCGATACTTTGACAAGCACAACGAGTCGTACGTTTCCTATGAGGAATTTATAGCGCGAGTAATGCCAGAGGGCTCTGCTGTTGCAAAGGATGACCGTCCATGGGTGGAGATTGACGCAGAGAATGCAAAGAAGGAATCGGCCGCTTTTGTGACGGATCCTAGAATTGACGAGATACGACGCACAAAGTCGGTGGAGACCACTTTTGCGGGGCGCGGCGCTGCAAAACTGCTCGAACTGTACGACCAGCGCCGCCAGCTCTTTTTGAAGGAACTGCGCACTGTCGCTGACTACTCGCGTGATAGTGTTTTGGGGCCTGATGAGTTTAAAATGTGCATTCGCAAAAGACTCCAGTTGCGCAACATTACGGACGAGGAGCTCAACGCTTTGAGTAGAAAATTATTTCCGAAGGAGATGCCAAAACTCAGTTTGGAAGAGTTTATACGTATATTGAATGGCACTTCTACCTTACCACGTAATCTTATTGACATACAACGTGGAATATCACATTAAGTGGGAGGCACACTGTGCTGTACTTAGATATCACTTAAAGTGTGTGTGTGTGTGTCCGTGTTGGTGGGTGAGTGGGGAAGAAGTTTAGAGCTCGGAGAGCATGATGTTACACCGGTATGGAAAAAGGAAAGAAGTAAACGAGATGGCAGAAATACATAAATTGCAAAGTGTTTTTTTTTTTTTTTTTTTCCTTTCTGTATTTTTGGTGACTATCTGTATGTATGCATGTAAAAAAGAGAAAAAGAAAAAATGATAAAAAGAAATCAATAATAATTATTATTGTTTGTTAGTGTTGTTTTTTTCAACATGATTGAAGGATGCAAACAACGTTGAAATAAAAACGATTTTCCCAACAGTGGAATATATATATATATATATGTATATATAGATATAGATGTAGATTTGCTGTGGGTTTGTGCATGTCTATTTACTTATATAATTGTGTATATATTTACCTTTTTTTTGTTTTGCTTAGTGTTTATTTTCTATTTCTATTTTTATTTCTTTTTTTTTTTTTTTTTCTCAATTTAGAATTATACAAAAAAAGAAAGAAAGGCGAGGTTTGCTAATTGTCCTTGCTTCAAAAACCAATTATACACACATATATAGGTGTCATTTTGTGATTACTTTTACTCTTGTTTTGCACGTGTGTCAGTGTGTGTTTCTGTGATCAAAAATACGTAGAAAAGGTAAAATAATAATAAAACAAAAAAAAAGAATAGCATCAGTAAAGGTATATATATACTTTTTTTTTATAAAAGAAAAGGTTGTCGATAATATTTGAGTGCACACACAAAAAAAAAAAAAAAAAAAATATTTTTTTTTTACAACCGTTTGGTATTTTTAAGATTTCTTTTTTGTTTGTGTGTGTGTGGAAGCCTTTTTTCTGCGTTGTATTCTTTGTGTCTGTGTATTCCCTTTTATTATCATTAATTGCTTCACACGCGGTGTTTGTGTTAGTGAGCGGTAGTTTTGCAAAGTCCGCAACAACGACAACGACAACAAAAAATTTTTTGTAGTAACAAAATATATATATATATTACTTCAAAGTACGTAAAATAAGTCAATTATATTTAAAGAATAAAATAAAATAAAATAAAAATGATGCGGTGGGGCTTTCGTCAGGGCACTTTTGCTCTTCCGGCAATTTCTCTTGCGCGGTTCTACACTGACGCCAAAACAATTCGCAAACCAAACGAGTTTGACCAGGTGGTGAGTGCGCAGAACGAGGCGTATGTTGAGGGGCTGCTGAAGCAATACGAGAAGGACCCCACGCTGGTCGCGCCCAGTTGGATCCCGCTCCTGCGCGGCCTCCAGTCGGGGCACGTCGACACGCCGCTCGTCCCCAACTTTCACCGCCCCTCCTCAGCTGTCGCGCTGACGGAGCGCGAGCGGATGCAAAACATGAGCCTCTCATGGATGATTCGGGCGTACGAAAAGAATGGGCACTACGTCGCCGTAAGTAACATTTTGCGGAAAATTGCTGGCGCGCGCTGGCTGCCGTTTGACCCGTCAATTTTGGACCTTTCAAACTTTGGGTTTACAGAGGAAGATCTCCAGCGTGCATTTAAGGTCACGTTTGGGTGTGATTTTGAAGCGACATTTGTGAGTGGAAAAACCGATCAAACATTAAGGGACATTGTTGCACAGCTCAGGCATATGTACTGTGGTTCCATCGGATTTGAGTTTATGTCATCTGGGTATTTTGAGCTTCGTAACTGGTTTCTTCATGAGATTTTGAACCAGCTGAATCCACTTGAGAAAGAGGATCGCATTTCCATCTTTGATGATGTTGTACGCGGATGTGTTTTTGAGCGATTTTTTTATGCAAACTACCCGTTAATGCAAAGTCTTGCTCTTGATGGATGTGAAGCACTGATTCCAGCACTGAAGTCTTTAATTAAAGCTGCATGTAACCACAACGTGACAACGTGTATTATTGGAATGGCGGGGAAAGGTCGTTTAAATGTTTTGTGTAATGTTTTGCAAAAGTCACCAGTGCCCATGTTAAGTGAGTTTGAGGACAAACAATTCAAAAAACGTTTATTAGGCTTTAGTGACATGCGGTACAAAATGGGGCATCGTAAACGTATTTCTCTTGCAAATGACCAGTTTATGGATATTGAACTTTTCCCTAGTGATGTGCATGTGGGGGCTATAAATACGCTTGTTCTTGGAAAAACGCGCGCCAAACAAATCTATAACAAAGATTCTGATTGCAGCAAAAATCTTCCAATTTTTATTTATGAAAGTGCATCTATCAGGGGACAAGGGTCGTTCTATGAAGCCATGGGTTTCTGTGACCTGGATAACTTTCGCGTCGGTGGTGCAGTGCATATTATTATTAATACTGAAATTATCTCTAAAGAGAGCTTTTTGAAAAAACAGGGCAGTATTTACTGCAGTGATCTCTGCAGGGTAAATAACGCACCTGTGTTACATGTGAACGGTGACGATGTTGAGGCTTGTGTACGGGCGTGTCGTATTGCTATAAACTTTCGTCAGGACTTTCAAAAGGACATTATAATCAATCTTTATTGTAAACCTCGTAATGTGTGTTGTAAGCTAGACTCTTTAGAATTTACCAATCCACAGTATTGTCAGGCTGTTTCTTCAGAAAAAACACTTTTAGATGAATATGAGGGGTTATTGGTACGTGAAGGTCTTCTTACAACTGAAAGTGTGCAGTCAAAGAAGAGAGAATATGAGGCATTTATGACTCAATCACTTCTTGCAGCAAAAAGATCACAAGAGTTTGCAACTGTTAAGCCGTATTTTCAACTTGAGTCTGAAAATCAGGCTGAGAGCCTGCAGCCTGTGGAAACAGAGGAAGTGACTCCTGCGGCAGTGGAAACTGGCGTTGACATTGACATTCTGCGGAGTGTAGGCACACATATCACAACAATTCCAAGCATCATCAAGAAGGCGCACCCTGTGTTGCAACGCACGTACTCTGCTCGCAAGAAGGCGATAGAGACGGGTGAAGGTGTGGAGTGGTGTTTGGGGGAGTTGTTGGCGTTTGGAACACTTTCTTTGGAGGGTGTGAGCGTTCGCTTATCGGGCGAAGACGTTGAACGTGGTACCTTTACGCAGCGTCACGCGGCTATAATTGACCAAGAGACAAATAGCAAAGTTATGCCAGTTGCAACCTTGCCAAAGGATCAAAAGGCCCTTGTAACGATTTGCAACAGCAGTCTCTCTGAACTTGGTGTCTGTGGATTTGAGTTTGGATACAATATTGAAAAACCATCTAATCTCTGTATGTGGGAAGCTCAGTTTGGCGATTTTGCCAACGGTGCTCAAGTTATTATTGATAATTTTATTGCCGTAAGCGAGGAAAAGTGGGGAATAAGATCCAGTTTAATTTTATCCTTGCCGCATGGTTACTCAGGTGCGGGCCCAGAGCACAGCTCTGCCAGAATTGAGCGCTATTTGCAGCTTTGTAACGACACGGATGTGGTCCCATCAAACTTCCGTCAGGAGTGTGGGCCCCGCATGCTTGAGGCGCATGTTCAGAACAGCAACTGGCAGGTCTGCTACCCGAGCACGCCCGCCAACTACTTCCACATGCTTCGCCGCCAGGTGGTGCGGAGTGAGCCAAAGCCGCTTGTGTTTTTCTTTTCCAAGGCACGACTTCGCGCGCCCAATGTCTCTTCTCTTGCGGAAATGGCAACAGGCACAATGTTTCTACCAGTTATTGACACAGCGGAGAAGAGCAGCGTCGTGGCGCGAAAGGTTTTGTTTTGTGCTGGTCAGATTGAGAGCATTGTGGATGATCAACGCAGGAAACTTCAGGCCTCCCAGCCTGGCGTACACAGCGATGTTGTTATTGTGAAGGTTGAGCAGTTATCTCCTTTTCCTTGGGAACAAATTGCGGATGTCTTGGAGAAGTACCACCGTCGCAACCCCAATGTTGAGTTTGCATGGCTGCAGGAGGAGCCAAAGAACATGGGGCCCTGGTCGTACATGCGCCCGCGTTTTCGGTCTCTTATGCAGCATCTTGGCCTTGCAAAGTCTAAAAATGTCTTGAAATACATTGGGAGACCAGTCGCGGCATCTCCGTCGACAGGATTTGGCTCTGTCCATATTGAGGAAGAAAAAGAGCTTGTTGCGGAAGCATTAGCATAGGATAAAAAAACTACAAAGTAATTTGACACAGACACACACGGAAGCAAATATATATATGTATTATTAAGGTTTTTTTTTTTTTTTTTTTTTTGTGGAGAGGGGGAGGGGGAATTGAGGTGAAAAAGAATATAAAAAATTTTTATGGCGACTCAAAAAAAAAAAAAAAAAAGGGATATTTGTCAGCTTTTTGCTGTTGTTTACTTTTTATTTAAAAATGACCAAAAATATAGGGCGGTGTTTTATGTGAATGCTTATGTTGTTGTTTTTGTAAGTTAAAAATGATTAGGAAAGTGGCCAAAAAAAAAAAAAAAAAAAACTTTTTTTTTTTTATTTTTTTATTGTTGTTTAGTCATTACGCTTTTTGTTATTACTTAATGTATAATTTGGTGGAGACAATATAAAATAACCAATATGGGTGACCAAACGTGTTGCTTTTGCCTATATATATATATATGTTTTGTTGCTAGTTTTAGCATTTTAAAAAGGCACACGTAACGTTGCGTCTGTGTACCTGTAGCTCAATTAACAATTATTATTATTATTATTATTATTATTATTATTTGCTCTGTTATTATTCTAGTAGTGCTATTATTATTATTATGTATAATGCATATAGCCTTTAAAAAAAAAAATAAATAAATAAATAAAGGTGTAAACATATATAATAATAAGGGGCGAGCGCTGTGGTTATTTGAAGGCTTATATAGTCTTCTGTTGTGTCGTGACTGAAATGTGGCCGCAACGGACACTTTGGGTAGAGGATCAGTATGCGTCGCGTTGCCGCGGGTGTGACGCCCGTTTTAACATTTTGCGTCGCCGTCATCACTGCAGAAATTGCGGTCAGGTGTTTTGCAGAAAATGTTTGATTTTGTCATCAGCGTCGGTGTTTGATAACGTCGTTGCGGATGTTATTTCGTCTATTGTCAGTTTTGACTCAAAGCCGCTGCTGAAGTTTTGCAGGGTCTGTGACCGCATTCTCCGACAGCGCGGGCTGCTGAACAGCGACGGTATAGACGATTTGTTTGCAGCAAACAAATTACTGACATGTTTTTCTCCAGAGGTGAGCAAAAAAACTTTTATCGCGAATGAGGCAGAAGAAAAAAAAATAACTAATGAGTCACTTGGTGAATTTGAAAAAAACATGCAGCGAGCAGAGTTGCTCTTGCCGCCGCAAGACGATGAGCTTGAATCATTTTTTAGCAGCACGTTACGCAGCGCCTCCCACGGGTCGCAGTCAGAACCCGTACCGACGCACGTTGAAAGTGTGGAAGAGCAAAAGATATCGTACGGACTTACTGATACCCCATTGTTTGGTGTAAACACCTTGAGCGAGTGGCTGTCAAACCTGCTATCTCAATCGCGCAAGGTACAGCCCAGCGAGTTTCGAAGAATTTCAGAGCTGTGCTCTTCACTGCATAATTACACACTCCACCCAAAGGTATCATTTAGGGCGTCTTCTAGCCCGCAGGCAAGCTGGAAGTTTGCAAACATTTTTTTGATAGATAACTTAACTGATAGTTTGCAGTGCTTTGAGCATCAGGTGTCGCTTCACTTAATAAAGCGTGCTTCGAGGATTTTTGCCAAGGACAGTGTTTTATCCTTGTTGTCAAAAGGCAATAGCAGTGTTAGCAATAATGACGGTAATAAGAGCGATGCAGGAAAGATGGATGGAGTTGAATGGATCGCCGGGATTTGTGATATGTCGTGGCGGGTTGTGTCGCAAACAGCCATTTCTTTGAAACAACGTGTAGAACATCACTTTGATGTTATTTGTATTTCTGGTGGTTTTTTTTCTAACTCGAAAATTATTACTGGTGTGGCGTTTCTTCAAACGATAGCCTTCAAACGCATGAAAACATATGTGGAGTCTCCCAGAATTCTTTTGTTAGGAGGTGATGTAGGAATTTCGACTGACTTAAGGATTAATCTTTTGGAACAAATTGAGGGAAATGTGGGGTATTTAGATAAGCAGTTTCAACGTATTTGTATCTGGAAACCTTGCATAATTGTTGTAGAAGGAAACATGCATCACTCTCTGCAAAAGAGGATTCTTTGTGAATCAAACACTGTACTTATTCTCAACGCTGGAAAAACGATTATTCATCGACTTTCAAGGTGCTGCAATGCAACAGTCATTTGCGATCTTCAGTATGTCAGTATAGTTGACTTGCACAACACATCAATACTTGGTACTTGTGATAGCTTTGAACTGCTGCATTATGGCGACAAGCCAATATCCGTGTTCAACTGTTCTCGAGTTCCTTTATTCACCACTGTTATTTTTCGTGGCGCAGAGGAACATCAGCTTGATGCTATTAAAAAAATACTGCTTAACTGCGTAGCCACAGCGTATCATCTTTGTATTCAGGCTCATTGTATGTTTGATTTGGGTATGTTATTCACAAAACCAGAATCAAGTATTGGTTCGGACAAAACAACGTTATCTTATGACATTGGTTGTGATGAAAGTGTGAAAGACGGCGATGTTTTGTCACCACAAGGTGAAATGCGACTTTCAGGGTGTTATGAATGTGCGGAGTACATGCAGCTAATTACCTGCTCGCCTAGAGAAGAAGATCGTATTGAGACACTGTCTATGAACTTTGGTGTTGATTTTTCGGGTGAGTTGCTTAACGTTGGCGATGAATACGATAATTTAATCACTGATAGTATTATTGTAAATACTGTTTCTCTCGAATCGGTGTTGAGTGGTTTTACTGGGGAGGATGCTGTTGGAGGAAGTATTGCTGGTCAGACACCGGCACACAGCAGACATCAATCTTGCGAGGTACTTTTTTTTTACGGCGAAGGAGATGAAACATTGCTTGATTATCTTGTTGGGAGAGCAAAGGAGATTGATTCTGTGCGGCTTATCGTTCATTGTAACAAACGTGTTTGGATAAAGACCACAACCACTACTGAATATAATGATTTTTTTACACAACATATAAATGGTGAATCAAAGAATTTGCTATTTAATTATGAATTACCGGATTTTTTTTTTATGCTAAATCCCAATGTTAAAACTAAAAGTGAGGGTTATTCTTTTTCAATTTGGTGTTATTCGGCGTGCAAAAATTGTTTTAATAAGACTGCGGGCGGTGTAACAACAACGCATTTGAGCAAACCTTGCTCACCACACGCACTCAACATTTCCTGGGGTGCGTTTTTGGAGTTTGTTATTTACGGTGCTGCAAATGTCAACCTAAGCTGTGGACATAGCCTTAATTCAGGTGTCTACATTATGTTTTTTTTTATTCCGTGCACTGGCCCAATAGTGACTGTCAGCATCTTTGTGGAGCCACTTATAATCTACAACATAATTACACCACCTGTAAATATGTGGCCATGCGCTGGCTCTGTAGACAAACTTTACCTTGGGGAAGAAACTGACGAACTTCAGCGTTATCTTTTGAGTGTTGTTGAATCAATCAAAACACTGACAGAGTTGCAGGCCCAGCCAACGGCATTGCCGCAGCAGCAGCAGCAACCCCAATCACAGCCTTTGCTGTCGGTACAAGTAAAAAGTCAATCAAAAAAACCTTTTTACTCGGTGCTTGGTCTGCGTTTTTCTGGTACTGTTTTGGATGTGGCATGTAATGTAGAGGATGAGAAAACCAAAGAGCTGTTGCGATATGCTGATGAAATTCTTCTTAGGCTGGCCTCACTTGATACGATGGAGAACTTAATTGCTTTGCGGCTTCACACATTTTCGAAGCTAATGACGGAGTTTATGGAATGGTATAAGGCAGTAGTGGCTTTGTTGGAACGACGCACTGGGAAAAGTATGCCTTTTCCGGAGGCTGTGACATTTGAAGACAACAATTGGGCGTTTAATCCAAAGGACAACTGTAGTGTGCGGTTGAATGAGCCAACTTCTCTTGTGGCCTCAGCTCTTCAGTCGTTTAGTTTTTCTTCTACTGCTCAGCTGGAGGTTGTGTCAGGGGGTGTGGGCAACAAATCACAGCGGCAGCAAAGTCCAGGGGAGATGGTTACCGACAACGCAGACAACAACAGCGAACCGCCAGCATTTGTTGAGGCGCAAAATAGCGGGTTTCATGAGGCTTCTATAGAATTTATGCTTGGTATTGTACCTGACCAACCACAAAATAATCACTCTTCTCCGCTGTTTATTCGCTCCTCATCTGACGCAATAGAAATTCTTAGCCGCAAAAACGCAGTGGACAAAACAGCCTTTAAGCATGTAATGAATGTGTTGACTTCCTGGGATAAAACCGAGGATATTACCGTAAAAGTGGAGGTAATGTTTCCTGAGAAATTTGCGGCCTTACAATACCTTTATACAAAGGGGCGCATAGATGATATGTTGTTATCACTTTCTCGCTGTCGTGTATTTAAATCTGAAGGTGGTAAGACAAAAACGAATTTTTTTGTTACACTGGATGAACGATTTTTGCTGAAGCAAATTAAACAAACGGAGCTAAAGCACTTTGCTGAGTTTGCTTCAAACTACTTTAGTCATTTGGGTCAAATGTACATGGAATGTGAAGATAATGATGTAAATGACGATTTGCATCCACAATTTGGTGGTGTTCTTGCAAAGATTTTTGGCATCTTTTCTTTGCACATCAAACGAAAAAAAAGAGTTATTGAAATACCTGGAGAAATACGCTATTTTGTTTTGATGGAAAATGTTTTTTTTTCACGTACTTTTGATGTTATTTACGACCTAAAAGGGAGTCAGA
The DNA here is from genome assembly GCA_036321205.1 of Trypanosoma caninum. Classification (NCBI taxonomy): domain Eukaryota; phylum Euglenozoa; class Kinetoplastea; order Trypanosomatida; family Trypanosomatidae; genus Trypanosoma; species Trypanosoma caninum. The sequence continues at coordinate 4,763 of JAWVMR010000190.1, read as the reverse complement.
GAAACCGAATCGCTGTCGAGGGATCATCTGTGCTTTTGGATCAGGATCTTCTTACTGTTTTTCGAAGAGGGGATTTTTTTTACTGCACAAATGTTGTCCAGAGTTTTCTCATGGACAAAATAACACGTGATACCAACCTACTTTCAAATTCTTTTATAATGGACTACTCCCTTATTGCTGCCATCAACAATTCATCTTGTGAGTTGTATCTTGGCGTGGTCGACTATCTTTATCCTTACACCGGGGCCAAGGTGCTGGAGTCAAAGGTCAAGGCGGGCCTGGAGACCATGCTTGGGCACACCGGCCGTGACCCCACTATTATAGACCCAGTCAGTTATCGCATGCGGTTTATACGATGGATGGAAGTCTGCTTTTGTGGTGTACCGAAAAAAACATTTACGGTCCAACGTTTTTTTGAAAGAAAAAAAAGTATTAAAGAAAGAAGTGCCGGTAAACCATAAACTTGTGTTTTTCTGTATGTAAACATAATTGTGGTTGCAATTTTCACTTGCCATTTTTTTTTTTTTATTTCTTTTTATGTTTGTTTGTTCTTGTTATTATTTTTTTGTTTTGTTTTGTTTTTAGCCCGCGCGTGGTGGTATTAGTCGCATTTGTTTTGTGTTTATTTTGTTTGTTTTTTACTCTTAGTTTTGGATATATATATATATATATATATATATATATATTGACTTTATAGCAACCAGATATTATTATATCTTTATACCCATATAGGTATTGAAAGAGAGCTAGAAGTATTGTTTGTTATAACCAAAAAAAAAAAAAAAAAAAGGTGAAAAAAGACAAACGAAAACGAAAAATGTTTGTACATCGTCTGCTAACCGTGTGTTTTTCTTGTATTTTACTCATTTTATGTTGCTGTGCCGTTCTTGTGACGGTGGTGGGGGAATCGGTGGATGAAACAGCAAAAGAAACCACGCTTCAGAAGGCATACGTTTTTTCTTTTGGCGAGAGGATCCCAAACAATTTAAAAGCGACGAAGAATAAATTAATGGCTTATTGCCAAGCAGGCAGATCAGCACAAATCATGTCAACACACAACGAAGACAGTTTGCATGGACCCTGCAAAAAATCTATTGTAGGGCCTGTTGACAGCAGTGCCCTGGTTTTATATTTAAATGCTTTATTTATGGCACTTTACATAGTTTGTGCTGTGGTCGCGATAATTACTGTATAGGGATAAGAAAAACTAAATAATTTTTCTACAAGATATTAATATTATTATTATTATTATTATTATTATTATTATTATTATTATTATTATTATTATTATTATTTGTATAGATGTACGCAACAAAGTAAAAATCTCCATTCCCCGCACCGTTCGCGGAAGCGTGCGATGAAAACAGTACTTCTCTCACCATATGCTTGAAGACTGCTCACGAAAAAAAAATACCCGAGAGAATATACACGAGGGGCTGAGGCTCAAGTGCGAGGATACATCAGCCCATCTATTGGGTGGTGGCCCAGCACCGGAGCAGTTGCCATCTCGACAAAATAAAAAAAAAAAAAAAAGAGGAAATTCACTTTGGCGGCGCACTCTGGCGGTATTCCTTTTGCAGTCTCTTGAAGCTTGCGTGCCCAAATCGTGCCGATGCCCTGAAGTGCTGCTGAGGCCGCACACAAACACGTGAAGAGGAAGAGGCTTGATCATAGTACTCTCTCCCCCCTCTCTCCCCCTTTGAAATGTTTGTTGATGTGTTGTTTATTGTATTTTGGTTTGTTTTTGTTCTCCCTCTTTTTGAGCTCCGGATGTGAGTGTGTGATTTTGGGGCGTGGACGGAGTGGCACCATCATTATTATTATTTGTCGTCCAAAGCGGGAGGAGCTCAAGTCGAGCGTCAGGACCGAAAGGCTGATGCAACTGAATAGGGGGCATCTGCAGAGTAAACATAGGCTGAATATATATATATGATTATTATTATGTTCGGTTTTTATTTATCTAGTCTTGTTGTCATTGCCAGTTGTGGCTTTTTGCGGTCTTTTTATTATATATTCACATATAGCTAAGCAACCAAGTTATTAATAAACATGGTGTTTTGAATTTTTAAATATTGGTAAGATTATGAAAACAAAAAAAATCACTATTACTGACATTGGTGAATCTAATAAACAAAGACATTATGCGAACTGAAAGCCAGTATAGTGAAAACGGTAATACAACATTGGGAGGATCTTACCCTAAAAAAAAAAAAAAAAGAAAAATAAAAAAAGAAAAAGAAAAAGAAAAAGAAAAAGAAAAAGAAAAATAATAAAAAAAAAAAAAAAAAAAAAGAGGTAGAGGGAGGGAGAGGAGTCTGCTTAAGGCACGAATAATGAGCTGTTTTTAGTTATTTATTTATTTATTTATTTATTTTTTTTTTTTTTGCTTCTAGTATTCAATAACATTTTTTTTTATTTTTTAGATTTACACATTTTTTTTTTTTTTTTTTAAATTGATTGTAAAGTTATGAGTAATGCTGCCAATCTTGACATCACTGTGTCGTGTTAGTGTGTTGTTTTGCGATGTGGTGTGGGGAAATAAGGAGGTGTTTTTTGTTTGTTGCTATTTTTAAAAAATATATGAATTTTTGTAGGAATAATAATGCATATTTGTTGGAGTTGTTACTTGACGATTTGTTTTTTTTTTTTTTTTTTTGTTTGATAAATGGTTGTTTCATTTGCTGTTGCTGTTAAATGAAGGGTGAATGATTTTGTTTATTTTTATTTTTTTATTTTTTGTCACAGTTTTAAAAGAAAAAAAGAAAGTGTTTTTAAGGGCGAACAAAATGCTTTGTCATTTGTTTCATGTATTTGTAATTTCTTTTTTCTTGACGTTTTGTTTGTTACATGCACTTATGTGTACTGAAGACGAGTCTAAATAGTCAAATGCGGGTGTTATTCCTTTTACGGCACGTACAACATCTCTAGGAGAAAGATGAAGAGCTTGCCAAACTACCGGAAAAATTGACGGCAATGATTTTTTTATTTTTATTTTTTACTAATAATATGGTGGTTGCAGTCACCGCAATGGCGTACATAGAACGACAGCACAACTAAACCTTAGAAATTGGGGAACGGAGGTCGTGAATGATAACAAACGTTGGATTAAATAAGCTTCCATATCACGTAATAATAGGTCGGAAGAAGGCGGACGGACTAGCATGCGTGGCAACGGAATTTATGAATCAACATTGGCAGTAGGGAAAAAGAAAAACAAATATCCTTTTGCCATGAGCCACAATGCTGCCGAATAATGCACACGCCATTTTACTGAAAGTGTAAACTGAGGGTTTGAACATTTTGTAGATGACGCAAAGCCTAAATAAGAAAAACAGGCACAACATAGTAAAATTATTATTGAGTCGAAAAAAAAAAAAAAAAGAATTTGTAATGTCTCCACCAAGTTAACTGGAGGATTGAAAAACAAGTTTTTAAATATGTCGCTTTATTTAGCTTTTTTTTGTTGTTGTTGTTTTTTTATAACCGGCGGTGGCAGACTTGTGTTTTTTGTCTCTTTCAGTGTGCGCATTTATTCTGCACGTACTTCATCTCCCGCACTCCCCCCGCCTCCCATCTTGCTTGAGATAGGACGCGCGCAGTGATGTGAGGTATAACCCGCTGCCTTTTCCTCGCTTTGTTATGCGGGTGTGGTGCCAGACCTGTGCTCCCTGGCTCTTCCGCCTTGGGCAGGGGTTTCCTTTTGCCGCTTTTACTCGACGCACTCTTTTCCGGGGGTTTAGGGTAAAAGGTAAAACTAATAAAACTAGAAAAAGAAGAGGGGAGGCTAGGAATGGCACTCGCCTCACTCAGCAATGCCGCATTTTCTCTCTTGCTGCTTACGGGCTGGGGTTTTAATGGTTCCCCTAGCTTGAACAGCCTGCAGAGAAATGTCGCCAGCTGGTCGCAAAAGTATATATCTTTTTTCTTTTGCTTGTCAAGACCACAGCTGGAGCGCATCTGCTGAAGCTCTGTACATTCTAGTAGATGAGCCGATGACTCCTCACACTCTAGTTTAAGGGTGTTAGCCCTACTCTCTGTGGTGCACAATCCGTGGGCCGCTTTCAGATGCATCGTGAGGTACTGCTTCATGGCACACCTTTTCGGGCAGTACGGGCACTGGAGGTCCCTCTGTGCTATGGGGAATGTATCTTCCGTGCCGTCTTCCAGTTTCCTTCGTACTACCGTCGCCTCATTGTAATGAGTGCGGGTGTGCCACACCAGTGCGTACCTAGACTTGTGCCCCTTGTCACATCTCGCGCATCTGAATGGAAAATCCAATCCATCTGATGTTTGGTCCTCATGTAGGGTGTCCGGAGAGCGATCCCTTTTTTCTGGACGTTTTTTCCTTTTCCCCACCTTTCTAGTTGACGCCCTTTCTCTTCACATGTACGCTGATTATGGTTTGTAGGCTCTTGTGCGCGCGCCCTTGCCTCATATGCGACCCATTGGCATGACACAAAGTGCAAGCGGTGCCCTCTACTTTTTGCTATTGCTAAAGAGATACTGGCGGGGCAAAAACCCCGAGACTATACCGAGGCATGGCCGCCGTAAAGATTGAGAGCAAAATCATGCTTTAAAGAATCTATGGCTTTAGCTTCTCGCCCGGCCAAATTCAGTCAAAATAAATCGGTCTTCTTTTTCTATTTTGGTTGCCTGTTGAGAGACATGCGCGTATCGTATTCTTCCTGCGCCTAAACATCCCGCCCACTATTGCGACAGGTGAGGGGCCACCACGCGCGGCGCCTTCAGAAGGGAGGAGAGGT
>JAWVMR010000189.1:0-14971 GCA_036321205.1 Trypanosoma caninum | reverse complement strand
TTTTTTTTTTGGGGGGGGGGGGGGGGGGGGGGGGGGGGGAGGCTTTTTTGTTTGTTTTAAGGGTTGCGCTGATGAAGTCTTTTGATCTGCCCACTTTAAAAAATATAAGTACTAATGGTGTTGGCGAGATCTCTGGAAGTTTGCTTTCAAAGGACGCAAAGATGACTAGTCGCCTGCAAAAGTCAAAAACCGCCGAGTTTAGTCCTCGTAGCGTTAAGAGTGGTGTTTCTTCTTTTGAATCGCTGGAGAAAAAACAGCTCTCTTTTGCTGATATGTCTTTGTCTGTGAGTGGGGACCAGGGTTTTTATGCTTTGTCATATCAACGACAAAAACGAGAACAACCGCCACAGGTGAGTTGCGACTTTTCTGTTAGCCTCAAGTCACCTGAGACTACTAAAAAAATTAAACAACTTGAGTCATTTATGACCACTAACTGCGCCCATCATATCTCAGAACCACAGAGATGTAGAAACATACTAAAGGTTTTGGATGATGTCGGCCGCATTTATCCTTTGCTTTCAAATATATTGCTCATTTTAAGGCGATATTTAAAGAACAGCTCAGTTACACTGGAGAATATGCATGAATCAAAGCGATGTGATGAAAAAGGTATAGAGAAGCGTATTTATAAAAAATATGAGAGCTTTTTTGAAGAAAAGATTTTGCAACTACTTTGTAACAAAAGAAAGGCCGAAAATACAATAAACCAGCTGCGCGAAGAGGTATATCAGTTGAGAAGAGAACGGGATAATGACCTTATGAAAGCGAAAGAGACGGTGATGATACGACTAAACGAGTGTGAAAGAAAAGAAGATGAATTTAACGCGTTTAGGAAATTAGTCGCTTCTGTTTTTAAAACAAATGAGACTCTTGTGAACCGCGTTGAAGAGTTAGAGCTTGTTCTTCAAAAGCACCGTATTGATATTCCCCGAGCGAATGAAGATCTTTATCTCTACAACAAACCTAAAAGCGATAACGCCAGGGGCTTGTCTAAAGTTAATGAAGTAAAAAAGATAACAGAACAAGTTCCTTTAGCTTTTATTGAGGCATCACGCGAGGAAATGAATCTTGCACGTCTTTCCTTGCAAAAAGAACTTTTAAATAGTGCGTTTGATGATAGAACGGCATATCGGCTTCAGATAAATTGCTTGCGTAATACAAACTCTTCTCTTCAAATTCAAGTTGAGACATTACAAAACCAGGTTGAGATTTTGGAGAGATATATTTACGAAAAACGTTTTTTGACTAGTGATGGGGGCACTGATCATGAGATACTAACTCCACGGCCTAAAGATGTTCCTTTTTCTGTTCAAACCGACTTGGGAATTGACTTGAAAAATACAACCTCACAACTTGTTGCTGAGTTAGCGGTTGTTGGAATAAATCTTAAACAACAACTGAATTCAGCTGTTATGACTCTCCGTCAATTAACTTATGTTTTGGAGTGGATGAACAATGAAACAATTTTGCAAATTGTCGAAAACGAGGTAGGGGCTGCAGGTGTTATCCCAACGTTTCCAGCAGCCGCGTGGGGAAGCATTCCACATTTTCTTCGTACCAATATTGAACCCCATGTTCTTAATCTTGGGTGGTCGGATACTGATGTAGCGGCTCTTTTGTTTGATTTTTTTTCGAATTATTGGACGTTACGTACGGCATGTGCTTCTAAGCGGGACGCAAAAATGCTTGTGCCTCCTGTGTATAAACTGTTTGAGCGATGTCAGAATCACATGGTTCGGTTAGACGCGACACAGTCTGAGATTAACAAAAGTGAAGAAAATGTGCCTTTTGGTTATGTGGTATCTTATTTTATTTCTAACATGCTGAAGACTGCTACGGCTGAGTCTAATTACACGCGATTGATTCAACCAGGGACTCTTAATCCTTTTTTTTTGCATGCTGGAAAACGTACTTTAGTTGAAATGGAGTTTGAAAAGTGTAGTTACAACTTGTGGTATCATTCTTTGCGGTACAAAAAGGTACAGCCGTTGTGTCGGCTTTTTTTGGATATTGTTGATGGAAAACTGCCGGTAAGCGTTTTTAATGTCATGCAGCGGGTATTACGTAGTGTGGAGGCTCGTATTCGCAAGTCGGATGTGGACGGTAGCGGTTCTTTTACATACAATAAGCTGGTAAGTACCGTACTTAAGGTTGTTGCTGACATGGATGTACAAGTTGGGCGTGGTGCGGTTTTAGCTGCTATGGAGACATTTAAAGCAAACAATGCCCCTATTGTTTCAGGAAGAATTATGATTTCGGACATTTTAGCTGTTGAATCGAATGTGGTGCAAGAGGACATGCAGCAGTCGTTTCGGCCCCCTACTTCTGTAGTGGCTAGCACAAACAGGAGAAGCTGTGTGCATGAAAAGCCCCAAGGTGCCTCAGTGTTGACTCGTTTTTGGCGTCGATTGGTGATTAGGCGTTACGAGTGGGTGTATAGCATGATTGAAGAGATTCTTGGTCCATTAGTTGTGGAAAGTCAGGTGGTCATTGGGCTTTTTTTGTTGCCAGTATCAGCCGCGTTGACTGCGTTAAAGGCGCACGACACAAGTTGCACAAACCTGGGCGAGGGAAATCTTAACTCGCGCCATTCAAAACTTTTGGAAACCATCAGATTGCAGAAAAGTGTCGCTTTTTTGTCAGAAGTACCGTCCGTGCAACGGCTCACAGAGGAGTATGAAACAAAATATGGGATACAGAAGGTGGCAAAAGTGGAGGCCAAGTCGATTTCACTTGAGAAGGTCTTTTTGACTGTGTTACAAGACTTACAGCTACTTAGTCGTTCAATGCATTTTCCAGGCGAACATGATGAGGAGGTGCCGGTGCAATCACAAAAAGCAACTGAGCAAGAAACTACATTAGTTAAACGGCTTTCTTTTTTGATGGATGAAAAGGGAAAAGATAAAAGCATTTCCAAAGTAAAGAGAGTCAAACGGAGACGAAGGAAGAAGGTTGGTTTAAAGGAGGAACTAGATAAACTGGAAATTAGACCTTCTTTGACACCAGACCTTGAGGAGGTTGTGCCAACTAAATTGACAGTTCAGGCTGATAATGAGATGACTGAGTGGTTCGGTTTTTGTTGTGCACTGCGTCAGACTTCTTTTGCCTTTTGTGAAAGTATTTTTTTGGATGACTCGGTTTCTTCAGAAGACAACGATAAAACACCGCAAAAACCACTTTAAAAATAAATAAAGGATTTTTTTTTTTTTGTTTTTGATAGAAGGCAAGTTAGGAAATAAGGGTTATTTTGTGTTTGATGTATAGTTTTTTTAATTGTAAATTACGTTACATTTTTAATGCTTGTTTTATTTTAGTATTTTTTAACAGTTTAATCGGCAGAAACAAAAACAGCTGCAAAAACAAAAAAAAAAAAAAAAGTAAAAGCAAAGCATTTAATTTTTTTTTTTCTTTTCTTTTTTTTTTTGCAATTGTTGTTGTTTTTTTTTTTTTTTTTTTACAAAACTTAGTCAAAAATGGAAAGAATAAGATGTATTTCTTAGATTTTTATTTTTTTAAAACGCACATACATATATTATATATATATTATATAATATATATATATATATAATGCATGTGTGGCCTTGTATCTGTTTATATTTTATGTATTATCTATTTTTTTTCTTATTTTTATCTATTTTTTTATTTGTCACCAATTTCACTTATTCACACCCGTACCAAGCATCTCCTACGTTTACAATGGCGTCTAACATCACTCAGGAGCGCTACGAGCAGCTGAAGAAGGAGCGCACATTCCACAGGTTCACGTACCGCGGGCTGGAGATCGACTCGCTGCTGCTGCTGTCCGAGGAGGAGCTGAAGGACCTCGTGCACGCCCGCGCCCGCCGCCACATGAACCGCCACGTCGACCGCCGCGCGCCGGTGCTGCTGAAGCGGCTGCTGGAGGCGAAGAAGAACGTGAAGATTGGCGAGAAGCCAAAGGCCGTGAAGACGCACCTGCGCGACGTCGTCATTACGCCTGCGATGGTGGGGTCTGTTGTCGGCATCTACAACGGCCGCCAGTTCAACGCGGTGGAGATAAAGGGCGAGATGATTGGCCACTACATTGGCGAGTTCTCCATGACGTACAAGCCAGTCATGCACGGCCGTCCCGGTGTTGGCGCGACGCACTCCTCTCGCTTTATTCCTCTTAAATAAAAGGACTGGAGTACTTGGGATGTTTTATTTTATTTTATAGTTTGTGTATAAATACTATCCATTTTATATATATATATATATATATGTCTGTGTGCGTGTGTGTGTGTGTAGGGGCATATGTGTATATTGTCGTATGTATACTGTTGCTTTTTTATTATTAAAGGAAAATAAGTTATTGTTATTATTTTTATTTTTTTTGATCAAGAAAGACAAGTTTAGTTAGAACATTTTTTTTTACCTTTTCAAAAAAAAAAAAAAAAAATGCCTAAAAAGGGTGGAAAAAAAACGTCTCCAGGCGTAGTTGATGATTCCCTTGATGCATTAGTGGAGGCTATTGAAACGGAGTTTGCGGTAAGCTCAAAAAAAGTTTCAAAGGAAGGAATGACGAAAAAACAGGCTTTGGCACTTCGTGAAAAAAAGGTGAATGACGCTATTTGTAAAGCACAAGGAAATACTACCGGTGGTATTTTTATTAGTGAGGAGCATATGAAGATGGCATTGCTGAGTGAACAGATTTTGCGAGAGAAGGCATTGCGTGAGGCGCAGTATGTAAATGTTGTTGTGCCTTTGAATGATAAAGAGACACAATGGCACGCTGTATCGCCCAAAGTGTATGTTCGCTACGAGCAATTTGATGGTACAGATGACGGAATGAATTTTATTGTTAGTCTTTTTACAAAAGAACTTTCAGAACCATATAGTAGTTTTACTTATGAATACTTTGTTTTTGGCTGGCCTGATCTCACTGTGATTGCCTACGCTGTTGAAAGCGATACTGTTCCTGAGCCTTCTGTGAGAGGGGAGCGTGTGGGTGCTGTGGTTTCGCGAGTGACACGAAAAGGGCCTGGTCGTCCATTGAGGGGGTATGTAGCGATGTGTGCAGTTTTGCAGAGTGCACGTGGCTTTGGTTTGGGTAGTCGTCTCGTTGCTATTACAGTCGATTTAATGAGGGAAAAAGGCTGCGAGGAGGTTTTTTTGGAGACACCGATAAGCAACAAACCGGCTCTTTCACTTTACCTAAATTTGGGTTTTGTAAAGACGAAATTTTTGCCTAGATATTATCTTGATCACTCCGACGCAGTGCGTCTTAAATTATGGATCAACAACTCTTTACCTTCTCTTGAGGAAGACAAGAAAAAATTGGAGGCTGTTTGCGGAGATTAGGCTTATTTATTTATTTATTTAGTTATTATTATTATTATTATTATTTATTTATTTATTTATTTTGTTTTGGTACGTGTGTGGTTGATGTTGTTTAAGGGCGCACTCGACGCTTTAACGAATGTTGCGTCGACAAACAAAGAGAGAAGGAGAGAAAGGGCGAAAAAAAAAAAAAAAAATTATTACTGTTACCATTATTATTTTCTACGCCTTTTTCTTTCATTTTTTTTTTTTTTTTTTTTTTTTTGGGGGGGGGGGGGGGGGGGGGGGGGGGTGTGGGGGGTGTGGGTGGTTACGTATCAAAAGTAAAAGATTAGGAAGTCTCAAGAGGGTGTATTGTATGTAAGGATGAAGAGGCAGGCGTCTTTCCTTTCACAGGAATTTCTTGCTTCTCATGGCGTGCCAATTACGAAGCCTCTACGTGATTGGCTGAACAGAGCCTCATACTTGTCAAAGACTAGAACTAATGAGGCCGACAGGCTCAAATATGAGCGTTGGGTTATGGGGGTTGTGGAGAACGCCCTCCGTGAACCAGGTGGGATTGAAGGAAAAGATTGGTCGCGTCTGTCTCCTGTTATGCCCGCCAATGTAGAAGATAGGGAACCTATATTTTTAAAAAATAATGGCGCAATGGATCGAGGTGAAAAACCTGTCCCAGAGCCGACTAAAGATCATCGCAGTGTCTTATTTTCTGAGTGTATAAGACGTTCCCCCACAGAGCTTCGTCCTTTTGTTATGCAGGCTTTTAGTATAACTGATGCGGAGGTTGCCGCCAAAAGGAGGAGGTACGACACACTGACTTTCCTGGAGTTGATCCAGGCAGCGCAGAGCCTTCAGCGCGCGCACCAGCTGCAGGCGGAGGAGCAAAGGCGCTGGAGCGTTCCCGCCGAGTCGGGGCTCGTTACGTCCCCGCAGAAGAGACCCCATCAGGGCGCTGCGGGTGCTGGCAGAGTGCGGCCGCTGAAGGAGGTGGCGGGAGGGGGAGGTGGCGGGGAGAAGGTCCAGGATGAGGTCGGGAACGGCGGGACTGGCATAGCGACGGTAGTTTCAGGCGAAAAAGAGAGGCAACAGAAGAAGCGACGTGCTGAGAACCAACCGCTGCTTACAGATTGCGGTAAAGAGTTTGAGCGCACGGGTTTTTTTTTTCGAGATTTGGTTTCTTGTAACACTGTCTCACAGTGTTCACGCCCATTTGTTGGAGAGTCGAGGCAGATGGAACGAATCTACTCTAGGTACGAGCCAACCGCGAAAGATATTCGACCACGGGAGGTTCTTGTAGAGGCTCTTCGTTTTGTGCTTTTAAAGGCTAGAGATAAAGAAAAGAAAGAGTGTTCTCTCATTTCAGCACGATATTTAAACGAACAGCTGAAAGGTATGAGACAGGATCTTCGTGTACAGAACATAGTGGATGGTTTTGCAGTTGAAGTTTATGAAAGACATGCACTTATTTGCTTGGAACTTGGTGATATCGGGGAGTTTAATCAGTGCCAAGCTTCTTTAAAAAAACTTTATGCTGATCTTTCTGATACAACAGGATGCTCAATTTCAGATTTTTTTTGTTATCGTCTTGCATATCTCTGTCTTGGTGGGCAATACGATGCATTAGAAACTGAATTAATAGCTTACACCAACACCATAACAAAAAATGATAAGGGTCAAAAAGAAAACCCACATCGGGTAAAACGTAGTAACGTTCGTTGGACACTTAAGTTATGTACTGCGTGTGAAGATGGTGATTACATAACTATTTGTCGCTCACTCATAGCTCTTCCTCATGGGATGCATTTATTGGTGAAGATCTATCTTCAAAAGTGCCGACTCAAATGGCTGAGGGACGTTCTCAGCTGTTTAAGGGGCGGCGTCTCAATGCATTTTGTTCTTACCCGTCTCGGCTTTGCCCCATTCAAAAAGCCAATGGCTGAAAACAAGCCTACAACCGAAGAAGAGGAATCTCTTTTTTGGCTGGATGGGTCCTTTGAGGAGGCTGAAACGGCCTTCCAACGCTTTTTTGACATGATCAAGTTTTCTTTACCCCAGCGATTCTCCTTTAAAGGTGAAATATGTCGCTACATAGGAAAGCGGACTTGTGACTCTCCCACTGTGTCTAACGACGAGAAGGAAGTAAGTTTTATTGATGCTGCTTCCTTATTTAATTGCGTTGACGCCTACATCTCCTTTCTTGGAACGCGGAGTGACGCCCGTTTTGATAACGATGACTGAAGAAGCCCTTTTGTTTTTTTTTTTTTTCTTGTTATTTTGCTTGGTGTTTGAGCGTATTTTGTCGCATTTCCATTTCTTTACACCTTTTTTTTTTTTTTTTTTTTTTTTTTTTTTTTTTTTTTTTTTTTTTTTTTTTTTTTTTTTTTTTTTTTTTTTTTTATTGTTGTAGTCGATTTGTTTTATTTACTTTTATTTTATTTATTTATTGGGGTTGTTGTTGTTGTTTTTATTTTGTGTGGGTATTTTATACATGCATACCATATTATATTTATGTTTTTTAGTGGGTGCGTGCTAAGGAACCTTACTAAAATATTTTGAGATACACAGCTAGGGATAATAATATAATAATAAGTATTACTACTGTTATATTATCAGATTTTTGTTGCTGTTTTTATTAGCAGCAATGTCATACAAAAATGATTTAAAAACGTTGAATAATATTAGTGACGAAAAGGAAGCCGCCGTGAAAAAACGAAAAAAGGATCATATTGACATATGTCTTAACAAGGATGTTGAGCCATATAAACATTGTTCGTCTATATGGGATAAATATAACATTCCATACACTGCTTTACCAGAAATTAATATGGTTGATATTGATACTAGTTGTGCATTTATGGGCTGGAGAATTTCTTTTCCTTTTATTATTTCTTCCATGACAGGTGGAGATGAGTATGGTCGCATCATAAATGAGAACCTTGCAAAGGCTTGTGAACTGGAGAATATTCCTTTTGGGCTTGGCAGCATGCGAATTGTAAATAGATACACTTCGGCAGTAAAGACGTTTGATGTCAAAAAATATTGTCCTTCAGTTCCAATGTTTGCCAACATTGGGCTTGTACAACTAAACTATGGGTTTGGTGTTAAAGAAATAAATAATATTATTGACTCTGTGAATGCTGATGGAATTTTTATTCATCTCAACCACACACAAGAGGCATGTCAACCCGAGGGTGATACAAACTTTGATTCTCTCTTAACAAAGTTAAGGGCAATTTTGCCGCACATTAAGGTTCCTGTTATTGTAAAAGGGGTTGGTCATGGTATAGAGCGTGAGTCTGTAATAGCGTTACAAAAGGCAGGAGTAACATACATTGACGTTTCCGGATGCGGTGGGACATCATGGGCGTGGATAGAGGGCAGGCGACAACACGTTGGACGAGACGAAGAGAGTCTGGGGTTTATTTTTCGCAACGTCGGAGTAACGACAGACCGCTGTTTGCGGGAGTGCGCTTCTCTTACTGACAAGGGTAACCTACATCTAATTGCTGGTGGTGGTGTTCGAAGTGGTCTTGATATTGCGAAGGCCATTATGATGGGTGCAGAGTTCGCTACTGCCGCCATGCCGTTTTTAAGACCATCACTCGAAGGACATGAGAAGGTGCGTAGTGTTATTCAGCGGCTCAAAAAGGAACTCATTGTTGCGATGTTTGCCTGTGGCGTGAAAAACATCCAGGAACTGCGGGCCAAATCTGTGACATTAAACTGTTCTATATAGAGATGGCTGGAACAGTTGACGATTTGTCATTACTGTTTGGTATAATTATTAATTACTATTTGGGAGCATTGTGTGATGATCTAATTATTTTACATGAGGGTTTAATATGGATTAATTATGGAGTTAGCAAAAAAAAAAAAAAAAAATGACTTTTTAAAATTATTATTATTAGTTTTTTATTTTTGAGGGAATTGGGGGGAGGGGGGGAGGAGGCAAATTATTAAAACTATTTAAAAAAAAATTTTGTCTTTTCCTTGTTGTTTCTTGTTCAAAAAATTTTAATTATGTGTTAGGCGAGATTATAAATAAATTATTATTTATTTTAGAAGGAAGCAAAGTGAAAGGTGTAACCAATGGCTGACTCCCGAATATTTGGCCCCGTATATATTTACTTATGGCTTCCTTTCGTTGCTATTTTTCTTGTGTTGATTGCAGGTTTTGCTATTAGTTACTACTGTTGGGTAAAACATGGGTGGTGCAGTGTATGGGGTGTGTGGAATAACAACGAAACAACAATTGTCACGGGCATTTTGCCTCATCATTTGCTACAGATACAACCTCAGTACTACTGTACCACGTCCAACACACGCTCAATATCGGTAGCAACATATGGATTACCACCAGAACAGCAACAACAAAAGCAAACAGAACAGAGTGTTGATTTTTAAGAGGGGCAACTGGTATTGGTGGGGAGCACATTTGATGACTCTGAGATTGTAGATTGTCAGGCACAGTACATCACTAGGGCAGAACACGGCTTTGTCATTAGCAAGATTGTTATACAAAATGCTTGTGGTATGAGAGTACTAGGTGTGATGTGTTTTGGAGTTAAAAAAAAAAAAATGTTAGGTAAAAATTTTTTTTTTTTTTTTTGCTTTTTGTGCTATTATTGTTATTATTATCATGTTTGCATTTTGTATGCCTTTGGTTTTAGACAGAGTAAAAAAAAATTAAAAAAAATCGATAAAATTAAATTTTTTAAAATGCGTTTTTTTATAGGTGCTAATAAAAGCACTATAATGTGCACAGTATATACTTTTCTGTTTGTTTTGTATATTTTAGATTTTGTTTTTAGTTTTGTTTTTATTAATATGAAGTTTTGCTTTCATTGGGCAATAAACGCGCAGGGTTGTAATGATAGTTGGTTGACGATGTCGTACTTTTGGTGTGAACATTACATCTTGTTTTGGTAGTAACACGGGTGTTGTTAGACATAAATTTTGTTTTATTATCTTGGTGTCATGACCGCAATGTTTTTTTTTTTTTTTTTTTTTTTTTTTTTTTTTTTTTTGACTTGAACAGCAAAAAATCTGTATTATCGTTTTACAAATTTCAATGGTTCAAGGTGGTGTGGTGGATATTCCTTACGGTTATGTTCCTTTGGAACACGTTATTCGCGCTTTTAAAAATGCCGACTGTCGCACACCCGTTATTTTATGTAACGAAGACGGCGATCCGTTCCTTTCCCTCTGCTGTATTGCAAAAGAGACGGATTCGGCTGTCTGGTTTTTTGACCTTTCATTGTCAGCAAGTATACAGAATGTAATTGATTACATTGACGTGGGAACTAAGAATGGTGACTGGGTGTTTGTCACGCACTGCGAATGTGTTGGACAACATCTTTTTCGTGATATAGCGCTTATGCTATTTCTTCTCAAACCAGAACCAAAAAAATACCCACGACGGGATTTTTTTCGGTGTTGTTTTTGTGTTGATAAAGCGTTTGATATTGAAGGAAGTAGTAGTATTCCGTTTCCTCCTTTGCTCTTGAAGAGTTCAATTGTTGCCCGGAAGTGCAATGAGCACTCCACAAAGTGGTCTATTAAACTTCCTTCAGAGGTCAAATCTCGGGAGATTGAGGAGATGAAGCGTCAGAGACGGCGAGAACAGGGTCGCGAGAGTGATAGTGAAACGGATCTGAGCGAGGACGATAGACTCTCGGGCATGTGGTTCTACCGCTCGGTGGAGCTGAATAGGGCGGAGGAGGAGTCTGTATTAACGGTAGCGGAGGAAATGATGCAGGTCGCACTTGATGAGGAGGACTTGGAGAAAATAAAGCTCTTTGTCAGTGAGGGAAAAATTGATCTTTCAAGGGAAATTAAGTACGGGATGACACCACTTCAGTACGCCTGCTCAAACGAAAAGGTGGCGGCCGCCAAATGTCTGCTCGAATGCGGCGCAGACCCAAACCAGGCCCGCAAAAGCGATGGATGCCCACCAATGTTCATGGCGCTCGAGGATCAGTCGCTTGTTGAGGAAATGGTTAAACATGGTGCGGACCCATTTGCGACATTTCAGGGCTTCCGCGTCGATACTCACCCTGACACTGCGCCGCACATAGCAAAGCTGGTGAAAAAAATCCAATACTCTATGTGACTTGGTTTTGACCCTTTTTTTTTTTTTAAAGATATGTGGCAATATATATGTAAAGTGAAAGTTTGGGTGTAAACCTAAGATAGGAGCAGATATAGATTTGCAATATATATTTGGACGAAAAAAGGGAAAGAGGATATATTTGCACAAGGAAAGCATGTAAAAAAAAAAAAAAAAAGAAAGAAAGAAAAGAAAAAAAGGAACAGAAAGAAGATGCTTACCAGTATGTATGCACAATTTTACTATGTATATGTTTTTTCGTTTGATGTAACCCATTTCTTATTCCTGCTGTTGTACAGTTTGCCATTTTTTTTTTTTTTTTTGGGGGGGGGGGGGGGGGAAAAAAAATGTGGTGCAAAACGTTAAAATGAGTCTTTAAAACAAGCCCCGCTTTTAACGAAAAGAAACCAAAACATTTTATTTGTGACATATGAACGTTTTTGGGTATTTTAGTTTTTTGAGCCTAATTGTCAGTATCCACGTTGTTGTGTGAAAATCTTTTTTTCTTTTTCTTGGTGTTATTATTTTTTTAGTGTAAGTTTGTGAGGATAGTCGTGCAGCAGTTCGGAAGAAAAAAAATAACAATAATTAAGAAAAAGAAAAAGAGAAGGTGGGAGCGGGAAGGGCAAAATGTTTAAAGGACGATTCACGTTTCTTTCAGCGGCTTTATTTGGGATGAACCTGGTGGCTATATGGGAGTTGTATCTTTGTTATCGCCAGCTAAAGTCTTTTTTTCGCAACAAAATACCTGATTCATTGAAGGATGTTGTGAATGAAGACGAGTTAAAAAAGAGCCAGGCATATGGTAGGGACAAGGAGATGTTTGGTATCATCACTCATATTCGTGATTCACTTCTTACTAACGTATTTGTATTAATGAGGATTTCACCAATATTGTACTACTGGGTGGCAGAATATCTCCAGGTTAATGTTGGTTCATTTGCACATTGCTACGCCTACATTCTTGTTGAGGATGTTGTGACAACACTAATATCTCTTCCTTTTGCATATTACAATTCATTTGTTATTGAGGAAAGACATGGCTTTAACCGAATGACTCGGATGGAGTTTGTAAAGGATGAAATGAAGACATTTCTTCTCAAAATGTTTTTGTTTCATCCAATATTAACTGGCTTAACCCTTGAAATTGTGCGCCGGTTCGGTGATCAGTTCCCCTTATATTTTTTCGGAGTGTCAGTTGGACTAATAGCGGTGTGTACATTTATTTTTCCAACGTTTATTCAACCCCTTTTCAACACATACACGCCAATACCAGAGGACTCTCAATTGTACAAAAAGATATTTGCTCTGGCAAAGTCGCATGATTTTCCTTTGCGAAAAGTTTACCAAGTTGACGGCTCGCGGCGCTCAAATCACAGTAATGCGTATTTTTACGGGTTTTGGAAAAATAAAAGAATTGTTTTGTATGACACATTAATCAAACAGATGGACGAAGACGACGACCTTATATTATCTGTACTTTGTCATGAAATGGGACATTGGAAACATAACCATACAATTGTTATGTTTGCCTTTGGAATTGCTCAACTATTTTGTATATCATTTGGTGCAAGGGAAGTTATATTTAACCCTAGGTTTTATGCGGAATTTGGTTTTCACGATGAAAATCCTTTAGTTGGCTTTAGTCTTTTTGTGCAGTTTATTGTTGGTCCTCTTTTTACGTTTTTAAATTATTTTTTTTGCTTCTTATCACGCCAACTTGAGTTCCAGGCTGATAGGTATGCGGTTAAGTCAAAATATGGGCTATTTTTGAAAAAGGCTCTTCTTATTATGCATAAAGAAAACAAATCCAATGTTGCACCAGACACTCTTTACGCTGCACTTAAGTACAGTCACCCCGCTATTGCTGAAAGAATTGCGGCTATTGACGCGGAGAATAAAAAAGAAGAATAGATGAATAATTTATACGTAAATTTTTTTTTTTTTTATTTATGGAAAAAAACACTTCTGTGTGCGTGTGTATAAGTAGAAAATAGGAAAATAACAAACAAAAAATAACAAAACGATTTTTAATTTTTATTGATATATATATGTATATATATATATATATATAATGTTTTTTTGGTTTTTTTTTGTGTTTTTTTTTTTTTTTTTTTTTTTTACGAGATATCTATATTTTGACTTGTATATGCAAAACGCATAGTAGACCTTTGCTGCTTACCACGTAAAAAAGAAGCATTTATGCCACTAGTCGTTCTGTGTTGCTGCGAAACAGACGACTTTTGCACGACAGATAAAATGTGATGTTTGTAAGTTATGGACCGTACTAAGCAGAGTTTTTGACACTTATTGGAGCTACTTGAACATTTTTTGGTTTTTCTGCGGCAAGCAGCCGGTTTTGCAACTTATCACCATGCTGAGTTGCTAGTGGAAAGGTGGCCTTGCTTGTAGACTTGTGAGGCGTACTTCTAACAGGACAGCAACGGGCGCGCAAAGCAACAATAAAGCCTGCTGCCCGGTTCATGGCCAATGGGGATGATAACCATAAAGCAATTCCTCTCGGAAGAGCGTGCTCGGGCCATGATCTCAATAGGTGGGTATAGTAGGGCGGCATTGGTAGGAGCTGTGCGATTACCTTTTAAAAATTAAAATAATAATTATTGCCATACTTGATGGCAGTTGGATGGTGTTTAACACATCTGCAGCTTACAACGCGCTGTTGTTTGTTGGTTGTTTGTATGT
The DNA here is from genome assembly GCA_036321205.1 of Trypanosoma caninum. Taxonomy (NCBI): domain Eukaryota; phylum Euglenozoa; class Kinetoplastea; order Trypanosomatida; family Trypanosomatidae; genus Trypanosoma; species Trypanosoma caninum. Next base: position 861 of record JAWVMR010000189.1, on the reverse strand, counting down.
CTTTGGGAAGCAAGCTCCCCGGCAGCTGTGGAAAAAGGGTTAAAACACGCACGTTACTGTACACTATCATTCTCTTTTTTAAAAGCAAAAAAAAAAAAAAATATTTTTAAATGGTATTTTGGGTAGTGCTTGACTTTTTCTTATGCTGTTAACTGGGTTTACTCTCACGCATGTGCATATGTATTGTTGTTGTTATTGGTACTCATGTTTTTTTTTGTCTGTGTGTGTGTGAGTTTATGTTTCCAATAGAACACACAAAGGGCAACCGCACGTTGAAGAACACACCTATGATGATTTTTCCATTGGTATGTTTTTTTTTTATTTTGTTTTCTTGTTATCTGCAGCATGCTGTGTTTCACCTTACATGTGGTTGCTTTGCCCCAGAGCAACGCTGTCTTGCTGGCCTGTAGCTCAGCCTTTGTTTTGCTGAGTTTTGGGGAGCGTTGTTTGTATTTACTGCCTTGATGTTTGTTTTGTTCTTGTTTGTCTAGGAAGATGCCGAATGGAAACTGGGCCTTGGCAAATTGTGCGGCGATGTGTGACTGTTAGATGCCACAGGAGCGGGAGATGCGTCCCCACTGAGCGGCAAGAAGAGGGGTGAGGCGGCGACTACGGGCCACCAGACAGCTTTTTTCATGTTTTTTTCTTTTGTGTGTGCTTTTTCCGGCTGCAGCAAAATGCGCAACCGGCACTTTGCGTCGCGGGGCGCTGGGCGTTGGCGCCTGACTATTCACGCCGGGGGGCAGGGCAAAGCCAGGGAGCAGAGGACTGGGAAAGAAGGGAAGCGGGTGTGTTCTGCCATGTGCGGGCGTGGTGCAGCTGAACTCTGGAGATGCGCACCACCATGCGCGACGCACTTTG
>JAWVMR010000188.1:40775-57577 GCA_036321205.1 Trypanosoma caninum | reverse complement strand
GAGGGTCTTGGGGCACAACATCAGAGTGGAGTGATTTGTGAAAGTTGTAGATAAATTTCATAATTTTTTGTATTTTTATTGACTTTGTTTTTTTTTCTTTTTTTTTTTGTGGTAACTTGCTGTTCTGTAAAGAAAAAAAAAAAAAAAAACAAGAAAAAAACTTTAATCTAATATTAAAAAAATAGTATAGGTTTATTTTGTAAAGGTATAGAATAATGTACGCAAGTGTGCTCACCAAATTAAGAGATAAAATAAAAAAGCTTAGTATAAAGTATTTCTATACTTGATATAAAAAAATGACGAAACAACTGTAACAACATAAGTAAACAAAATCCATAACAACAAAGAAACACGAAAAACACGTCACATTAAATTTTTAAATTTAAGCAATACTTTTTTCCCACCGTATTCTTGTTTAAAAAAAAGAAAAAATGCTTTGTTTTGTTATTTTTAATGTGTTTCTAGTCGTCGAATTGCTTTTATATCTATTTAAGATTTACCTTAACATTCATACTAAACATTGCTTCTTTCTTTCTTTGTTTTTTTTTTTTTTTTTTTTTTTTTTTGTGTGTGGGGGGAAAGGAGATATTTTAATTTGTTCAAACAAGTTTTTTCTGTCGTAGAGTAGACTTCAAAGCAAAAAACTGCAGCCATACAACCACAAGTATAGTCACCACTGTGGCAATACCAAAAAAAAATATTCTCGTCGAGGTACTTACCGATGTATACCGCATCCGTGTAAAACGATTTATAAGATGTTTGCTCTCTTCACATGTATCTAAAAAGAGAGCGTAAAGTCCCCTTATCTCAGTTTCCACTCGTTTAATATACTCCACAGGTTTTAATACGTCTTTCATTTGACCTCCAACGTCACGAAATGTAAACACTTCCATATCCTTTACTTTCTCCCGCTTAACTACTGGTGCCGTCGCTCCTAAATTTGCTAAAGAGCGATCAGTGCTAAGAAACAAAACGACCCCCTCCTTTTCAGAAGCTGCAGTCCATCCTTTTTTTTGCACCTGCATGCACAATGTATATTGAGAAGGAGCATATTTGAGCAACGGCGCGGTGAAAGAGTGCGTTCCAACAGTGACGTCAACCTCAACTAATTTCGCGCCCGTACTTTCTTCAACATAAAACAAAACAGGAATGTTACCTGAAAGCCCACTCTCACGTGTGTATTCACCAGAAATGTATTGTTTTCCGTCGTCTACATCCTCAAGAAAACAAACCTTATGTGTGTCTTGAAGCACAAAACGCGCAGTGCCTTCCACATTAACCATAAAGCTGATAATTAAAAGAAACAAGGCCAGAAAAATGTTAGAAAAACGACACATGTTGATATAAATGATATATATTTTAGCTGTTTTGTTCGGCTTTAATTTATTGTTTGCACAGCTTAAAATCGTTTGTTTTTCTTTTTTGTTTACTATAAAGTTAACTATATATATATATATATATATATATATTAAAGGACAAAGTATAATAAAAATGATAATAGGGTTAAAAAAAAAAAAAAAAAAACACACACAACAATAGAAATAATTCTCAATGTATTTAGTAAGGCCAACCTGAAGCTGCCTTTCAAGATGTTCTTATAACGTGCGTTATCAACGCCAAAAGTATCACAAAAAAGCTGCGTGCTTGTCACTATCGTTTCATTTCTATTCTCTTTCTGCCCCAGTTCTCAAGTCCATATCATAATTACTCAACAACTGCCCACAAACGCCCACCATTTTTTTTTTTTTTTTTTTTGGAAGGGTTTGTATTTTTGCGTAAACTACACTATCCTCAGTAATAGTAATAATGCATACAGATACAAATATATATGAAAAAAAAAAAAAAAACAACAACAACAACAACACATTAAAAAAAAAAAAGCGGTAACATACAACTCAAGCAATTCGCACATGTACTAGTACAGACACACACATAGGTATATATATATATATGTTATAAATTATGATCTGTATCGATTTCTTTATATATATATATAGCTTTTTTTATTAGGGGTAAAAACTACCAAAAACAACAAAAGCCGCAATGTCAAAGAAAAAACTATGGTCAATCAACCACACTCGCACACCTCCCTCCCCCGCATAAATAAAAAAAAAAAAAAAGCAAAAAAGGCCAAAAACGCAGTAAATAAGTCAAAGCTTCACCAAAAGAAAAACACATTGACACTCTTTCCATCACCCAAAATGTCCAAAAAATAATGTCTATATATATATATATATATACAACAAATGTAAAAAAAAAAAAAACCACCTATATATATATATATATATAGATAGATAGTAGATCCTCCCTATTTTACAATTATTATTATTTTTTCGTCCTCTTTTCCTATAATTTCTTTAGCAATTTTTTTTAAGCAAGTATAGCTTTCACTTGCACTCCGTTTTTTTTTTTTTTATCGACTTGCTCTTTCATCATGCTTTTGCTTTTGCTTTTTCTTTTGCTATCGTTTTTTTCTGCTTTTTATTTTCTTCGCCTTTCACCCTCTTTTTCTTTTTCATTTCTTTTTCAAACTAACAGACTAGCAAACCAGCGGCATCGCTATCATCTACCCCTCAAAAAGTTATATATATATATATATATATATATTTATTTATTTGTTTATTTAGTATTTATTACTATTTGCTTATTTATTAATTTATTATTACAACTTATGAACGCGTTTTCGTGCTGGAGAGGTGCATTCATCATCACTACTGTCATCGAAGCGCTTATATTCTATTCTAGAAGATGAGAAAGGTGCTGCGCCGTTGGTGCCGTTATGGCGTGATAGTCCAAATGCCCCGCCTTCCTCACTTTTGTAGTCGCTGGTGTTTTTGCCCGCCGCTGCAGCCCCAAAGGAGGGGTGGTTGCGGTTCCCGTTATACAGAACAGGGGTGTGTCGGTGGTTGCTGCCAAACCCAGTCATGTTGCGGTTGCGCTTTGCCACTTGATAACGAGGCTGCTGCTCGCACCACTCACGCAACCAGTCAGGCACACATTGCTCAGTACGCTCAAGAATGCCGAGAAGTTCCCTCACTGTTGCTGGCGTAATTTGCGGCTCTCTTTTCGTGATGAATGTGTAGGCCTCCCCCTTCGCCCCGGCCCGCCCAGTGCGGCCAATGCGATGTACGTAGTCATCAATTTGCATCGGGAAATCGTAGTTAATAACGACCTCAAGCTGCTTCACGTCCAGACCGCGCGCGGCGACATCTGTTGCCACAAGACAAAGTTTTGATTCCCTGCGGAAGCGCTCCAAAATAAACTCACGCTGCCGCTGCTCCTTATCACCGTGAATGGCCATGGCATCAAAACCCCACCGTTTGATTTGCCATTCAAGATTGTCAGCAGTTCGTTTTGTTTTGGAAAAGACCAATACACGTTTGCCGCGGTGATGCGTCATAAGTTTTTTCAATTCATCAAGCTTTGAGTTTTTGTGCGTCAAAATAAGGTGTTGTGTGACGTCCTTGTTTGCCAAAAGTTCTGTGCTTCCAACGTTGATGCGGATAAAATCCTTCTGAAACTCCGCCGCCAGACGCTGAATCTCCTTTGGCCACGTTGCTGAAAACATCAAAGTTTGCCGATCAGGGCGTATCTGGCCGCAAATCTCGCGCACCTGCGGCTCAAACCCCATGTCCAGCATGCGGTCAGCCTCATCCAGCACAAGATACGTAACGCGAAAAAGATTCACCCGCTTAACCTTTAGAAAGTCAATAAGCCGTCCAGGGGTTGCAACAAGAACATGGACGCCCTGACGCAACATCCCAAGTTGTGGGCCTTTCGGCGCCCCACCATAAATGCAGCCGCAGCGCACATCATTTGGGAGGACCTTCTTTGTTTCCTCCCCAATCTGTTGCGCTAGCTCGCGGGTCGGGGCAAGAACAAGAACAATCGGTCCATCACCAATACGCAGCGGCTCCTGAAGCGCAACATGTGCAAGTGCGGGGACCATAAAGGCAAGCGTTTTACCGGAGCCCGTCTTTGCAATGCCCACAATGTCTGATCCGTTGAATAAAATAGGCCACGCCTGTGCCTGCACTGGCGTTGGCGCCGTAAATCCCTGCGAGGAAAGCTTCCTCTGAAGATACGCTGGCACCATGGCCGAGAGATGCTCAAAGGTGGTGATAGGCGGCGGACACGGCTTGCCCAGGACGTTGATGCTATTTGTCTTGCGCCACTCCTCTGCCTCCTCCTCAGTGAGCTGTTTGACGGGAACAGCCTCCGTCTTGGCGTGTGCTGCGCGGTAAATGGGCTTGGTCTCGAGCAATTTCCAGTTGCCCGGGGTGAGGCTCACACTGCTCCAGTCCACTGGTTTCATTTCCTTTGTTGGCGCGTCAACAAAAGGGCGCCTTCGGTCCCCACCAAAATTACCACGACCATTGTGATACTTCGAATGCTTATTTTGCATCAGCTGATGATGACCAGTAAAAGGACTGTAGCTGTTCTCCATTTGCACAATTGTCAACTTCAAAAATAAAAAAAATAAAAAATAAAAAATAAAAAACAAAAAATAAAAATAAAAATAAAATCAATTTGCAGTTTGTCATGATATTTGTTCATTTTTTTTTTTTTTTTAAATATATTTTTTACTTGACACAAATATGAACTATACAAACTCCCATAATAAAGACCAAAATAAAATAAAGCGACGCCTCTACTTAACACACACAAAAAAACAAACAAACAAAAAAAACACAACAAAAAAAATAAATATAATTATCATAATCTAATAGTAACACACACCCACACATACATAATATATCTATCTATCTATATACATATATATATATATATATATATAAGGAGACAAAAAAACCCTTTCACCGCCAAAGCTCACTTCTCCAAACTATTATCCTGTGTTCCTGTAATCGCTTCTAATTTGATAATCAGAAAACAAAAACAAAATACCAAAAAAAAAAAAAAAAAAAAAAAAACAGGCACCTGTAAAATCTCACTTTAGCAGCGGCTCAAACGTCCCTATAACGCGACGTGCGGCACCAACCATCTCGCTCGGGTAGGGGAAGCGCAGCCCGAGACGGTCCAAAACCGACTCCTGTTCGGCGACGGTGGCCTTTGCCCGCGCGAGCTCCGCCACCAGCCTGTCACACTGAGCACACACCGGCTGGGAGATGTTCTGGTCGTCGTCGAAAGTCGAGACGTGGCGATCACTAACAGGAGATGCAGATGCCGACGCACTAAAAACACCGCTCACCTCTTCACCGCACGCCGCAACCCCCGCAACGCCCCAAGAGATTTCAGCAGCTGCGGCCTGCGCGGTGTTCACGCATGTCGACGGCAAATGCCACGTATCTTCCGCGTCAGCCGCACTGCAACTGCTCCGTCCGCGCCGCAGTATTGACAGCTTACGCCGCAACTGGTCAACAAGTCGATGCAACTCGGCGCACTCCAACTCGCGCAGCTCCACCGTCCGTAACGCCTCTTGCAGCGACGTCGTCACCGTCGCAAGTTCAGCCTGTAATTCGGCGTTTTTGCTCAACACCCGCCCCTCGCCGCCCTGGACAAATGACGGCGGTGACGGGGACGGTGGAGGCGGCATCAGACGGGCGCGCGCGCGGGATTTGCCGCTCCAATGCGCACTAATTGGCTCATCAAACGACGGAGCGAGGCGCAGCGGGCTCGGTGAGGTGCGTATTGTGTTGACCTCCCGATCAGAGTCGGTGTTTATGCAGGGCAGTGACGTAGCCCGCATTTGCTGCATATAGCTTCCAATAACAACTGCAAAACTTGTCAATGTGCTGTTTTGTTCACAAAAATTGATGTTTGTGGTGCCTTTCTAAAAAAAAAAACAACAAAACTAATCTATTATTATTATTATTATTATTATTATTTGCGTATATATGTTTCACAACATGACATAAATAAAGATGCAAAACAACAACAACAACAACAACAAAAAAAAAAAAAAAAAAAAAAAAAAAAAAAAAAAAAAAAAAAAAAAAAAAAAAAAAAAAAAAAAAAAAAAACTGTAAAGTAAAGCAAAGCAAGCACCAAATAGTTATTATTAGTAATATAAGTATATACGGATATTCGTTTAACTCCACCTGCGTGTGTTATACGGGCATATCTGTAAAACCAAAAATACCCCATCTATGTATATATAGATGCATATATATGTATATGTATACATAAATTTCTCCCCTTCAAAACAGTAATGTTGGAAGTGTGACTTCAGACGCCCATGTTCTCAGTGCAGCAAGACGACTAGTGCCGTCATTGGTGTCTTTTGTTGCCACCCAATCCACTTGTCGCAGTCTCAAAAGTCTGTTTCGCCATAAACGACTCCGCCAGCGTCGCCAGACCAATCGCAACAAATGCCGCCACGCAAATTCATCTAAAATGTGTCTAGGAACAACACCTGCAAGCACCTCCCGTTGTATCTCATCATGCCTTTTTTCATCCCTAAACGTAAAAAATAACCCACGGTTGGAAGCATCTTGCCCTGTGTAGTCATCAAATAAAGATCTAGAGCAAAAAACATTCGTTTTCTGTTCACCACGCAAGTCTCTGATGCCAAAAAACAGTTTTTTGCTGCGACAATGCAAAGGACGTGGCTCTTGCCGTGGTGGAATAAAAACAGGCTGCTGCAGCGTCACAGGCCCCGGCCCCGCCACGTGGTCACGGTGTGTAGTAACGTCGCGGCTCAAAGGCCCGCTGTAACTCTCACCAATACCAGCCATACAATTAGGCCTAAATGTAACTCCTCTCCTTTGCTTCTCACCACGTTGAAAATAAAAAGAGGTTTCTTGACTAAATGTACGATAAAGCGGGCGTGGTGGAGTAAGAGATAAACACGTTAAAAATCTCTCTTCATCAAACATATCGGTCTCTGATGAAAAAAACAATTTTTCCTTTTTGTTATTTAAAAATTTGCTGCAAAAACCCTTGGTCAAACTCGCATTAGGACAAACAAAATCAGAATGGTCCGAATAAGTACTACTGGCAAAAGTTTGTTTTGCCCTGCTGTGTGTGCTATCTGCAATGCATGCACTGTGCACAGATGAGGCCCCTTTTGTCTTTTTATCCTCAACAGATATTTCTATTTTAAAATTTTCGGAATCATTACGATTCAACTCACTAAAGCAAGACCCAAGTTTTGGTGTTTTTTTCTCTAAAAACAAGTTTGCTGCTTTGGCATCGCTAGTATGTGAGCAATTCAAATTCTGAATTCTACTTCCCTCCAACAACAACACATTTTTTGATGTTTCTTTGTGCACTGCGGCATCAACTAGGACTTTTTTCTTCGGCATTCTTTGTGGAAAGTTTTCAGCAGTCGTACGCTGCAAAGGCCACAATGCGCCGTTAGATTCTTCAGTAGTAGTCGGTGCAACTTTTTTATTAGATGAACTCGTAGCCACCGGTGTATTAGTTCTTTTCGCGTTTGTTCTTGCAGTTGATCGGCTCAGTTCGTTGTATTTTTTATTTACAGCCCTGTAGCGTCTCAGTCGCTCGCTGGCGCACTGCTCCTTCGCGTGAATTTTCCGCCGTGTAATAATCAACAGTTTTTTTCCAAACTTTGCAAGAGCGGCTTCATATGCACTCAAAGCAGCAGGCGGCGATACAGTGCTGTTTGTACTCCATCTCTCCTTCTCTCTATTAGTTTGTTTTTCCGTTACGTTTAATGATGCAACATCGCCTCTTTTATCATTAGCACTAGTGGGAGTAGTTCTTGGTGCGTTTTTCACCAAATGCACATGTTCATTGACACATTTCACTTCTCCAGTAGCAAGTGTTGAGGAAACAAACTCTATGGGGCCTGATCTCCCAATAGTGGAGCAACAAGCACTGCACACTTGTCCATGTGAATATAACGGCGCTCTGTTCAAATTTGCCAACTGTTTTTTTTTTTTACCGTTTCTAAAATCATATAACTCTCTGCAAAATACTTTTCCTTCTCTGTGGTCCTGCTGTTTGCATGAGTGTAAGTTTACATTATCAAATGTTGCTGGTTCAGGCAAAAGCGGGGCAGTGTTTGTGCCCTGAGGACTTTGTGGACGTGGTGGCATGTATTGAGCAATTAAAGCCCAGTTCGCGTGTGCCAATATATAAATATGGTAAACTATCACTTTACCAAAATAAAGTCAAAAAATTAACTGGATACAGAGAGACACTCACAAGCACAGATACATACAAACATATATATAGATATAATAATAAGCTTTTTTTTCTTCCTCCTTTATGGCCCCTTCCCCACCCGCCCTTAATAAAGTCTATAACAAACAAGATATCTATAGGTACGTATAATGTTCTCGTGTGTCACTACTTTTTTCCTTTCTCTCCTTTTTCCCCTTGTTTTTTTTTTTTCGTTTCCCCAAAAAAAAAAAAAAAAAAAAAAAAAAAAAAACACTTGCTGCAGCAGCAATAAACAACAACAACGAACATCTACACACCACCAGAACCAAACAAATAAATACAAACAATATGTATATATATATATATATATTTATTTATATTTATAGTAATAATAAAAAACAGAACGATATATGCCATTATATAAGCCTTTAATCTTGTGTTATCAAAATACCAAACAGCCACACACACACATACATACAGTAACAACAGCAACATCATCAAACAGGCAAACAAATCTAAAAAAGCGGTTCTTTTTTTCCTCCATATTTTTAACCTCTGTATTACAAGCACTCCTTTCCTATTCTTCTACTCTCTCTCTCTTTCTTTTTTTTTTCTTTTTTTTAAGCCCAGCTTTTAAATGCATTATTTCACACGCACTCTTTTCAATCACTCTTTCAGCGCTGGGAAATGACCATTAGTGAAACCCGTCGCAATATTTGAAAGACATTGCATGCCGCGCAACGCCGTTTTACCCACCTCGCCAATGTAAAGAATGAGACGTTGCAGCACCTCCACAACACCAAGCTCAATAAACACTTGATGTGTTTCAGGGTGATGTGCGGTAATATTGCAAAGCATTGTAACCCATGCCTCAACAAATTCCGGTTTTCTGTATCCGGAATATATAGGACAAAAAAGCAGCTGGCAGTCACTACGTGTTAGTTTAAAAGATTCCAATCGCGCAAGATTTGATACCACTAAAAATATTATAGGAAAAATATGATGTTCATATATATAATGCTGGACAATTGTTTTCACAAATTTCCACGCAAGAGTAACATTCAGCTGCCGCCATGATTCCTTTCGTATTGAAAAATTACCGATCAAAGTGATCATATACACAGCTGTTCTAATATCAACAAGTGCAATAGGTCTTATAAGCTCTATTATTTTATCAATATCTACACTAACAGACGCAATCTTATCAGGTTTCTCTGCACGCAAAGAATCGATAGCTCTTCGCAATAGCACAACTATTGACTGTAAGTCTGCCTCAGAAACAAATCTTTTCCTGCTAAACTGCAGCCCAGTCTCGCGCAGTGATTTTGGAGGAAATTTCTCAGAAGGTGGGGCGACGCCACATGATGTGTTTTCCCCCGCCAGCTCGTCATTCTCACCTGCGATATCGCCGCGGTTTTCCTCTAACGATGATGCATTTAATTTGCCAGACATATTATCAGTAACAAAAGAACACTCTCCAAAAACCTCCTCAATTGTTAGCGGCCTGTTGATTCGCGCCTCCACTGCACTGTGATGTGTTTTCGACACGCGCTGCAGCAACGCGATCAAAACAGTAATTGAATGACTAGAGTCAGCCATTCTTCTCTCACACCTAAATATATATATGTGGTGGCGTGGTGTTACTATAGAACCACAAACAAACAAACAAACAAACAAAAAAAAAAAAAAATGGTTTTATTTAAAACAAAATAAGCAAGAAATATGTAATATATCTCCATATATATATTGCATGTCATTATTTTTTTTAAATCTTTACTTTAAATGAATTATATCGCCTAACCACCAAAATAAAATAAAATAAAATAAAAAAAACAACAACTAAATAAATCATTGACAACAGCTAAAATGATAATAGCAATAATAATAATAATAGTAAAAAAACATATTTGGGCATTCTATCCTTTTTTCATCTTAATTTCGTTTAGTCCACCACTTTTCCTACTTATGTTGCTAACACAAAATCAACATGTTAAAACAATCACATCACACTAACAAAAATATAAATAAGTAAGCAAATGAATATACCTGCCCCCTCCGCCTCAAAAGACAAAACAAAAACAGTAGCAACATAAAAGCAAAAATATGCCACCACTATTACTTGCGGTCACCAAACCAAAAAAAAAAAACTTTCACACCCCACAAGTGGCAATAATTACAATTATTACATCACTAGTACTGTTATTTCACGCGACGACAATAATAACAACAACAACAACAACAAATATATATATATAGAGTCGCAGATATATATATATATATAAATATATATATATATTTATATTTATACATATATAACGATTAATAATACACAATACACACACGCAAAAAACAACTCCTCACAAAAAAAACTCGCTACACATACACATAAAAAAAAAAACAAACAAACAAACAAAAAAAAAAAAAAAAAAAAAAAAAAAAAAAAAAAAAAAAAAAAAAAAAAAAAAAAAAAAAAAAAACAAGAAAAAAAGTTACAATACAGAATGTGTGTAAAAAAGGTAAAAAAAAAAGTAATGATTTTCCGGCACATCATTTCAGTGTCTTTAGAACCTTTACTACTTCCCCTTCCCTCTCTATCTTATTTTTTAATCATTTTTTTAGCACCTACTCATTTTCACCAGTTTTTTTTTTCCCCCTCACCCACCTCCATTTATTTTAAATAATAATAATAATGTGTTTTTTTTATTATTTTTATTTTATTTTTTTATTTTTTCATTGGGTGCTTTGTTTGTTTGTTTTTTTTTTTTTTTTTTTTTTTTTTTTTTTTTTTTTTTTTTTTTTTTTTTTTTTTTTTTTTTTTGGGTTTTTTTTTTTTTTTTTTTTTTTTTTTTTTTTTTTTTTTTTCTCCTTTTTCTTTTCTTTGCTGTTAGTATTCTTGTCACCACGCCTCCTCCGCTCAGCCAAACGCGCTACGAAACTCGTCGTGGTCCACACAAACCCGCGGCGTCTCCCGCACCCCGCGCGCCCGGTGCAGCAGCAACTCCGCCTCGCAGCGACGGGCCAACGACTCGCGTTGTTTCCGCAGAACCTCAAACTCCACTCGGCGCACGTCAACGGCCCCCCGCGCCACGCGCTCCGCCCACAGCCGGTGCACGTAGTACTTCACGCGCAGCCCGTTCAGCGACGTCACGCGCTCAACAACGTGCCCCAGCGCCGGGTCGGGGGTGAGGCTGAAGGAGTGCACGTCCTCTCCCGGGCCGCGGCCGCCGGCAGCTCTGCGTGGGTCCCTGTACTCGTTAATGTCGGTGAACGACGACTGCAAAAGAATGGCCATCAGCAAAAAAAAAAAAAAGGGCAGTGCCATTAATATATTGCTGTTCAGATTAATCTCCTGCACGTGAACACCTGCGCCCTGACGAGGAAAGAATTCCTCAAAAAAATCATGTGGTCGTCTGCGTGCGTAGTAATACGCAGATGCAGGAGCAGTGCCTCGACGTTGGGCGGCGGTTTCCTGCCGCCGAACTTCAGAGGCGCCATGCATGTCGTATATTCGTCGTTTCGATGCGTCAGACAATGTTTCATTTGCAATCTGGACCAGTCTGAAAGCCTCAGCCGCATTGCAGTGCTTGTTCTTGTCAGGGTGGCACTTGTGAACCATTTTCTTGTATGCCACCTTTATCTGCTGTGTCGTGGCGTTTCTGTTAAGAAATAATAACGTATAGTAATTGTGTCGATTGTTAAGTACATGTCGCACAACATCTACCTCATCCATCGATTCCATTCCTCACAGTTTTTTTTTTTTTAATTTTTTTTTGTGTGTTTTGTTTTGTTTTTGTCTGTGTGTTTATTTTCCACGTTTTTTTTTTCCGTCCTATTCTTCGTGTCTCTTTCCTTCTTCTCCTAAAAATAAAAATAAAAATACCTAGTAAAAAATAAAAAAAAAAAAAATAAAAAAAAAAAAATAAAAAATAAAAAAAAAAAAAAAAAAAAACGCTAAACGCCTTTTTATTTTCTCTTTATTTGTCTTAATCATCCTCGCTCTATAAAATTTTTAAAACACAAATCGATTTTTGTACAACCGTTCTGTGTTCACATTAATCATGGGTTCGGTAAAGTTGGTTCACCCACAATAACAACTTTAGGCACACGCTCCAAAGTCTTTTTCATGTCATTTATAGATTTTTCTTTGCAGTACCAAATCATCGCCTCAGCACCCTTAAACTTGTAGCAATTATGTTCGTAGTAAAAAGCAATACGTGAAAGTTCACTCTTTGACATGAGAGCATACCCCATGTGTGCCCAAAAAGGAATAGCCTCTACATCAGCAGAAATCATCATAAATTCAAATCCCGACTCAGCACACCATTGCTGAAGTGCAGCGTTTAAAAGCCGACCAAACCCATGTTTTTTGTACCCAACACCAGTTGCGAACAAAGGAACTTCCACAAAACGCTGTGTGTTGTAGTGATGTGCTTTAATTGTTACGGCGCCAATCATTTCTTTAGTGGTGTGGGAACGGATGTACCAGGTGTAGCTGCCTTTCGCTCGCCGTCGTGTGCGGGTTGAAAGCGACTGCGGCAAAATCACCAGACGCTGCAACTCTGGTGGATCTGGATAGTGAAACTGCGTAGAGTACAAATCAACAGCCTCGCGACGTTCTTCTTCTTCACGTACAAGAAAAAAAGAAACTGGAAATGGGCCATCACCAACAAGTTTTGGATACTGATCTTGAATTGCCGTGCGGAAAAGCAACTGAGCATGTTGATGACCGCTGCCGCCGTGTGCCTTTATTGGACGCTGCAGCCTTCCTTGCTGCTGAGACTCATGCCCACCACTATCACCACTATTGTTATTATTAGTATCATTACTATCATTTACATTCGCAGTTGCAGAGCTAACATTGTTATTTCCGTCGCTTCTTACACGATTAGTTGAAGCAATATGTGCGTCATAATATGAAACTAAACGCTGCATAAACGTTGCATCAGTTGCAAAAAGTGCGGAGTATGCACGAGCTATTTCACGTCGCTCCTCCTTGTTTGCCTCCCAGTACTTTTCTATGAGTAAATCCTTCTGCACTCCGGTTAGTTCGACTGTTCTGTAGTATCTCGCCAGTAAGGTCGCCTGTTCATCAGTAAGCAACATCCTCTTATTATTATTATTATTATTAAATATATATATATATATGTATATGTATTTATATATTTTTATTTTTTTTTTTTTCTTTACCCTCTCACCACCTTTTGTATTTGTATTTTTGATTTTGGTTCTTTTCTCTTTACTCTAGGCAAAAAGCAAAAAACAATCAAAAATGTTTACTCATAAATAAATAAATAAATAAATAAATATATATATATATATATAAAACATAAACAATGTTCTTAATATGTGTATATTCATATATACACATAAATATACACATACATGCAAAAGTAAAAGATCAACCAAAAATTTACGCCTATATATAACGTAATTTTGTATTTTTTTTTTTTTTCTTTTACTTTTTGTTGACCTTATCCTTATTATTGCGTAGCGTAAAAAAACAACAACAACAACAACAAAAAAAAAAAAAAAAAAAAAAAAAACGTTTCAACTGACGCACAGTAATATGAATAGATATAAATATATATATATATATATATTGCCAATCTTATTGATTTCACTCCAACTTTTGTTGTTTGTTTGTTGTTTTTTCTTTTACAAAATAAAAATAAAAGACTCCTTCTAATAAAAAAAAAAAAAAAATTTGCGGAAAACTACACAAAATAACTAGGAATATCAACAACAAATAATAATACTGCACGTAACAAACAAAATATCACAAAACAAAAATATAAATAAAATAATTTTACATTATGAAAAAATAATAATAATATACAAAGCAAACAAACAAACAAACAAAAAAAAAAAAAAAAAAAAAAAAAAAAAAAAAAAAAAAAAAAAAAAAAAAAAAAAAAAAAAAAACAAAAAGAAAAAGCATAGTAATGATAATACTAGTTGTACACACAAGTAATAAAAAACTACACATAATAATATAAAACAAAGGTCAAACAAAAGATAATTGCATATATATATATATATATATATATATATATATATATAATTTTCTTTTTATATTTTCAGCTCACGTATTTTTTGTACAAGTTTATCACGGAGTGGCTCATTAATGTACACAACCATTTCTGCTAATACAGACGTGGCACACGCAACAAAAACAACATCGGGGTCAATCGACCCAAACACTTCTCTTTCAACCAACTCAAAAAGAGTAATAAACATCGCAACACGTTCATCCTCTGAAGGATATTGAAAAGCCCAAAGTTTTACATCAATTTCCTCAAGAAATTGTCGAATTTTCTTGTCTATAAATTGATGTAAAAATGAAAAAAATAACGAGCCCATCGCAAAACGTTTGTACATTGCATTATATGCCTTGTATGGACTACGTGATAAAAACGAAGGAACTGTTTCAGGGTTCTTTTTTAAAAATTTCATAAAAGACTCAGGTGTAAGAATACTTGTTGTAATAGTTGGATTACATATTTGAAACAATGTAAGTTCTTTTGTCACATTTTGAAACCAAGCACTAACAGGCATAAGAAATTCCATTGTTAAGGTTGAAAAAAACTTACGAACAATATCATCAGCAATGTTGTGTTGAAAAAAAAACTGCGCTCTATTAGATAAACCGTCAAATCCACTAACTAAATCACCCTTATCAGTGTTACTATTTTCAATATTTCCACAGTCATTCAATGCATGTACACTCAACAGCGCCAACTGCGCTTCAGTGTCTAGACGTGAGGCCTGTTCTAAGCGGTTCAAAAGAATAGCCGTTTGGGCGTTATGGTCAACCAAAAAAGAAAATGATGACTTTAACATATTAACAGCATTTTGACGACTAATAAACCCTTCCCCAAACGCACCATTTGTAAAATTTTTGGAGTGAGATGATACTGTCTTCTGCTTTGCAGCAGTTAAGGTAGGGAAAAAGTCTGTATAGGTGAAGATAGAAGGACTACCAATATGTAACTCTTTTTCATTTTTTGATAAAGAAACAAAATTTGTTGAACTTCCATGTTCATTAGACACACTAGCAGAAATCGCAATGGTATTATCACTCCTATTACTTTCCACTTCCACAGATTCCTTATCGCCATTTGCACGGTGACTATTATTCGTAACTCCTATGCTTCCAGTACTGGACGCTTGTTGATCAATGACTGTAAGGCAATTTGTCCATCCCTCAAAGGCGCGAAAAAAAAACGGGTTAGTGGCAGCCACAATAATGTTCTCCAATGTAGGAAAAGGTATTGCTTTACCAAGGCGAGAGTAATGATTAAAAGACCTATCCTGAACTGTAAGATAAGAACGTAAAACCCCACCAAAATCAAGAGGTTGTACTAAAGATGCCACTGCAAAGGCTACCGCAGATGCCATTGAGGGTGTGTTGCTCCATATAAAAAGAGATTCATGACATATCAACAACTCCCAAAGCCTAGTTAGGTGGTGAAGATGGTTGTTTAAAAGCGTGTAAAGAGGAATGGCGCAATGTGCAGTCGTTGATTGACAGTTGGCTCCCAAAATCACAACGCGGTTATCTAAAGTCACTTTGCCCCGACGAGTACTATTTTTATAAACATGCAACAGATGCAAAATTCGTCTTGGTGACACAAATGTAAAAGGCTGATGAAGAAGTGTTAAATTGTACTGAACATGTGGGTGTGGTGATGGCCACCCTTCAATCTCCTCCAGAGCGCGCTCCAAGACATCTTCCTGTGTGTACTGACTGGGATTAAACGATGAATCAATCTCAAAAAATGTCGTCGGCAAAGGAGATAACGCACTTAGTACAGGCACTTTTTCTACATCTGGTGAAAGAGAGCAACATTGACAAAACCGCGGTACTACAACACGCAAAATAAGTTCATGAACAGCCATATATGGCAACCGTGAAAGCAAAACAATGGCCTGCTGAACATACCCACGTGGCACTGACGCATCTTTCTTTTGACGATAGTACGTCGCGCCGTAAATGTTTGTCACTCGTTTTATTCCTAGTGAACCCACAGTGGATGTCTCAAAAGAAATCTGCTCGGACGCAAGAGTGCAGTCTTTCATATGGAAGAAAAAAATAAGATCATGAGCGCACTCCGGGTTGCAGTCAGGAAAAGCGACTTGTGTTATGGAATTTATCCCATCACTACTCAGTGCGCCCGATGGTACAATGTGTTCCACAACGGGGCCAATATCTAAATCAAAGCGAATAGACACAAAACAAATGACCCACGCGGATAAAGACATTTTGTTCAACAAGCTACACTAAAAAAATAATAATAAAAAAAAAAAAAAAAAAAAAAAAATACAAAAAAAAAATTTTTTTTTTTTTTCCTAAAAATTTTTTTGGATATGTCTATATATACATAAAATTTTTTGCTGGAAGATAGACTAAAAACAAAATCCTATTTTTCGCCAAATGCCATGCAATTTTTCATTTCATTTGTTATGTACGCATGCATAAAAAGAGAGAAAAAAAAAAAAAAAAAAAAAAAACGGCACACATACATATACGCGCAGACACAATAAATATGGATATACATAAGTTTAAATACTGGAAAAAAACTACAAAACAAATCAAAAAAACAAAAAAAAAAAAAAAAAGAGAAATAATAGTAAAAATAATAACAGTAAAACTACTAATAAAGAACTTAACAGTTTCAAAAACAAACAACAATGACACACACACACACACACAC
>JAWVMR010000188.1:28275-35775 GCA_036321205.1 Trypanosoma caninum | reverse complement strand
ATTAAATCGCCCACCGTAAAGCAAAAGAAAACTCTCCATGCGCCGGTCTTTCCCCGACGCTACTGAGTGAAGTTAAGCCGATATGTCTGTTAGGAAATCTCGTAATAAACGCACACAACAAAAAGAAAAAAAAAAAAAAAAAAAAGAAAAAAAAAAAATCCCCTCAACCGTAATTAGTGCCACTGCTGCCATATGGTGAGTTGACAGCCACATGATCGTTTTTTGCCACGTTCTTCAAATTGCTGCTTTAAAAAACTCGTTTGCGTAAAAAAAAAAAAAAAAAAACTTATAACCCCGTAAATGCTTCATTATTTATTTATTTATTTATTTTTGCTTTTGTACACTCACGTACAGTGAATGAAAACAAAACAAAAAAAAAAAAAAAAAAAAAGGCAAATAATAATAATAATAATAATAATAACTGAGAAATTATATTCTCCTGCATTTGCTGTTATACTGTTTGCCCAAGCAAGCAGACGTACACACACACATACACATGCAGAAAGAAGAGCAAAAAAACAAAAACTTTCTGCGCTTAATCTTAGGGTATAAATGTGTTCAAAATATCCAACAAAGCAGCAGCCGAGGCTCGTTGCCGCCAGTCCACATGCAGCGCTCCTTCAACAAATTCTCGCTGCCACTTCAACAGTAAAATGTTATGCGGTAAACGTGGTATAGAAACATGCCCCAGTATGTGCCCATCATTTGTCATAACTGGAACAATATCTCTCATCTCGTCATCATCACTCTCAATGGCGTAAGAATTACAATTGCAATTATCATTGATCTCGTTGCATGGTGTCTTTTTTCTGCCTTTTCTCCATACATTTATTTTTGGAAGTCTCATCAATGCCATTTCAATTGCAAGAATACCACATGACCAAATGTCAGCAGCGAAAGAAAACGGCATCTCAAATTCCAGCTCAGGTGCCGTGTATGGAGGGGTGCCACCAGGCGGGGCCGGCTCGTGCATCAACGTGTTGGCGTTCACCTCCACAGAGTCAGCAAAATCACCCAACTTCACTTGTACGTCACATAGATTGCAGACAGTTCCAACCGAGTGACATACGGTGCAGCAAATAACTATAAGCAAAATATTTTCAGCCTTAATGTCGCGGTGTACGTAACCACGACTGTGCATTTCCTTTAAAGCAGAGAGAACGCCTAAAAGAACTTTTTTCTGCTGCGAAATACCCATCCGCCTTCCACAGAGAATTAGACGATTCATAAACGCCAACAGATTGGTTGGAAAGTACTCCAAGACAATTCCACCACAGCTCCATCCTAAACAGCGAACCACGTGTAAGGAAAATGAAAATTTCTTCAAGACACCATACTCGTAAATAAGAGTGTCAACATCCTCACCTTTTCGCGGCATTTTTACCACACATGTAAGACCACCACCCAACAGACCACGTCGCACCACTGCGGTGGCCCCTCTACCACACTCCTCCATAAGACTAATTTTTGCAGCAGAGGTTGGCAGAGCCATGCAGTGACAGGTAGATGACCATTTTTCATTCAGCTCAAATGAGGGTCCAATATATGCAGAAACAGGCCACATCTCCACTTTATGCGGGTTCAAAGTGGCGTCAACAAGAAGATGTCGACTGTCCCCAAGTGGAACGATATTCCATGAGTGACGCTCTGCTACAGAATCACCAGGGCCCTGGTGCTCGCCACGTATCAAATAGCATGGCAGTTGTACCACATCGCAAAGATATTTAAACAGCAGCGCCCGATGCCGACAAACACCATTACGAATATCGCCAAGACGTATAACATTGGTGACGTCATTGTCCTGGTTTGCGTCCCTTCTTCGTTTTCTTAAAAGTTTTCGTTGGCGTAGCAAAATAATTTCACTCTCCGCATTTATTACACCACTTTCTCCACCACAGGCACTGGCAACCAACCACGTAAGAGCTTCAACGCACACTATCGTATCTACAATACCCAACACTGCACGCCGGGCCACCGCAGCAATCGTCTGCAGTCGCGCATCTTCCGGATCAACGACAATAACCTCTCGCTCAACTGTCGGCCACCCATTGCAGTAATCCACCTCAACCAAATCGTTGCTGCGCCCTGGGTCTGTAAAACCCATAGTAATCTTGTCCTCTGGGCCCAGCACATCTAATGCCCAAAACTTACGCGAAAGCGCATCTTGCATTTGCGTTGGCTTTCCTGCTTTAATGGCAATGTTTACAGCACACCTTTGATAGCGTCGACGTAAAAACACAGGCCTCGATTCCAACCGCGTTTCATAGCTTCCACGTTTTATGAGCAGCATAAATTTAATCTCATATACCGCGTCATTCATCCTAAAACAATTTATATTGTTTTCAAATGTTACAGCTGCTATCGTTTGAGGATTATCAAGCATAACAACGGGGTATTCCGCAGCTTCTACCTTTTTACTATGTAAGATATGACTAGTAACATCACAGTGAGCTCCATCCAATACATGTAGCGATACCTCAGTTCCTGAAAGCATCCAAAAACACCACAGCTGAATTGTAAATGCAGATTTTTGATGTAAAGTTGGTGGTATCGCGTTGCATGGCAGTAACATAGAGTCAAGTTTAAACTGAACTGACAACTTTGGGTGAAAAAAAACACATGGGTCCGTTCCAGTGACATGCCACGAGCCCAGCTGATCTTTATTCCACTTATTCAAAAGTTCCTTATGCATTAAAAGCATAGCTCCCCTTTCTGACCTTCTTGGTTTGTCAAACAGGAACCTAAAAAAACGGCCTGAACGCGATTCTTCCCTGTAATTACCGCAAGTATGACCTGTGCTAAGCGTCTCATCTCGCCCACGTGAGACCTCCATAGATGCAAAATAAACTTCCATAACAAGAAAACTCATAGGATGGAGCACAAAATTCACAAGGCGCCCCACCCACTCTTCCTGTTTACCCAAAAAACTCAAAACTTCGTTTTCTGACGTTGCAGTTTGCTCAAGAGATACGTCAAGAGACGAAGAAGATGTAAGAAACATCTCCCGTGTTGCCACAGCCTCATATGGAATAAAAGAGCAAAAAATAAATACAAAACGTCCTAATACACGCGTAATTGTCCCTGGCAAGATGGTTTTAGAAGTCAAAAACCCTGTCTCATGCACGTGCTTAAGACGTGCAAAAGACAAGGAAGATACTCTTTCAACATTATTGAATACCATCGTTATCTCATCCACAGGCTCAATGGTAACACATCTCCCTAAAGGTATTAAATTAAAAATGTTATCCCCATAGCCTGTCTTGTATCTCTTGCCGCTATTATTATCCTGTTGCAAACTCCCGGCCACATTTTCAATTTCCATCTCTTCTGTCCTAAATGATCCCGCCAGTGACGATAACGAAATTGGCACAAAATATCGACGGGAAATGGCATCAATTGTTTCCACAATAGCCTCGCCAGTCTCTGCGTTGTACTCCACCACAACAGCTTCAGTCATCAGGCATTACTCTGTTTATTCAATGTGGGTGTGTTTTTATGTTTCTGTGTGTGTGTGTGTGTGTGTGTGTTTTTTGATTACCTCCCCAACAGCCCCTTTCACCCTTTTTTTTTTTTTTCTTTCTTTCTTAGTTGTTTTTGTTTTTGCTAATTTATTCACACCTTTTTAAACACCACACTAAAAACCATCACACAACGTAAATAAATAACATGCATACAAAAAAAAAAAAAAAAAAAAAAAAAAAAAAAAAAAAAAAAAAAAAAAAAAAAAAAAAAAAAAAAAAAAAAAAGAGACAAACAAACAAACAAACAACAACAATAAAAGCTAAATACGGATAAGAACTAACTAATGTTTGATCGCAATATAAAAAAACAATAACAACAAAAACAACCCAGCAGTAGATTAATATACCCACATTATCCTCCCTATTGTACAACTTTGACAAAAAGATATATATATATATTTTTCCCACCACTTTCCTCACACTTTGCTTCAGATCTCTCATATAAAAGTAATAAGTAGTCTTCTTTGGTCCCCATCAAACATATAACTTTTTGTCAATTAAAAAAAAAAAAGAATTTCCTCTCACTTTCCACCCACCAGCCCACCCTCTTTATATCACCATCGCGCTTTTTTTCAGATCTCCCAACCGCCGCCGCAGAAAACAAAAAACAAAATATATAAATAATAACGACTACGCCACTTGCAGCCAAAAAAAAACCCCTCTTCCTCCATCCACCACACACCGCCCCTTTAATGCACGCAGACATCATGTTTTTTTTTTTTTTAATTTATTTATTTAAGTTAAAAAAAAAAAAAAAGAAAAAAAATCATTTCTTTTCACGTCACAACAGATAAAAACATACATTTACATTATAAATACCAGGACGTAAAACGGAAGTGAGGTTACTATTGCTAAATGTACAAATATATAAACAAAACAAAGCAACAAAAACAATAAATACCAAATATATAAATGCACAAATTGTAAAAATGGTTCCCCTATATATTTTTTAAATCATTGACAGTCATAATACCTAAAACAAACAAGCAAACAAACAAAAACAAAAAAAAAAAAAAAAAAACAAAGCAAAATAACAATAACGATAATATACATATACATATATATATATACCATAATTTTTTGAATACAGCCACAAACAACCCCTTTCCTCCTCTACACACCTCAAAAAAAAAAAAAAAAAAAAAAAAAAACAAATTTTTTTTTTTTATTTTTCCCCAAAAATTACCCTGCATTATATATATATATAAATATATATAAATATTTTTTTTGCGGTAGTGGTGTGTAAAAGGGGGGGGGGGGGGGGGAGGAGAAAGGAGAAAGGAGAAAGAAAAAAACCGTCAATATCTTTCCGCTCACCTTTAGACGTTAAACGCATAAGATGTCATTTAACGATGCCCTTTTTGTAAATACCTATTCAATCACAAAATAACAGTAATAACTAAAGTACCAATAATGTGCAAAAAAAAAAAAAAAAAAAACAAAAAGAAAAGAAAAATAAATCAAAAGAGAAAAGTAATATTCCATCGCTCTATCATATTTTTCTTTTCTCTGCACACCTACACACACACACACATACACAAACAGAGTAACAAATATCAGTGTAGTTTTCCTTTTAAAATACACTTGGCGGCACAGGTCCCGGAACGGAGCACGGAGTTAAAAGATTGCTAATCGCCTCAAACTGAACTAACTCTGGCTCTCCGTTTGCGTGCAGAATAAGAATGGCCCCTTTGTTCCCAAGACCGCAGTAGTTTGGAGCGGAGAATAACGTCAAAAGACGTTGCTGGTGTTGCCACTCATATCCCTCCCTAACACACTGATGTGCGCGGACAATAAAACTCAAAGCATTTTCTCGCAAAAAACGCAACGTCACGTCCTCCCCAAAGTTGCGCCCCCTGCCACGCGCACTGTAGACGTAGCCGACAGATGCAGACGTCGAAGGAACAGGAGCATCGTAGCTGAAGGCCACGCAGTGATGTTTCAGCAATCGACCCCGCTGTGCGGTTATCGCCGCCTCCGTCTCAGTCATTTCACTCCCGTCGTCTTTGACTTTCTCACCGCATGCCTCGGGGGGTCGTGTAACTATTGGGTCAGCCCACGTTATGTCAGCGAGAGGGCCGTACTCAATGACGCGAAATCTGTCAATCGCCACAATACCATCCAAACTGTCAGATATAAATGGCGACAACCCACCATGCATGGCACAAATTGCAATTTTATGTTTGTCTGAATCAGAAGCTTGAACTTCGCTCTTGTCTGTAGGCTGACCATCATTGGTAACAATCGCACAAAGGGGCAAATTTGTAAATACCTCATTTGCCAAAACCCACAACGGATGCTCTTTCAAATTCCACGTATAATCCTCTGATGCCGTATCATCACAATCATTACAGCTGTTCCCTGAGGAAATCGGATATTTATCATAGCACTCCTGTAAAAAACCGTATCTGCTGTTTGTGTCACTACTTTCGTGGTTTCCTCTAAGAAGAAATACACGATTTGGCGCCAGCAGCTTAGCTGCAAAAAGAAGCGCTATGCAGTGGAGACTCTGCGGGCCACGATCTACATAGTCACCAAGAAAAAGGTAGTTACGTTTTCCAACAACCTCCATGTCATCCTCATCAGGTGATTTGTCAGATTGACAATCAATATCCAAATCGCCAGCAACTGCAATAATGTTACTGACAAGATCTTGTTTTTGTCCATGTATGTCACCAACCACAACACATGGTAGCGACACTAGTACAATGTTGGCCTCTTCCTTAAGCAGTTTGGATGTTCGTCGCATAAGTTCTCCCATCTCTTCTAAAGACGGCAACTCATCAGTCCTAATAATCTGACGGTATATCTTCAAGGCATCAAAGTTAGCCGGTGTACCAATCACGGTTGGTTTTGGTGCACAACTTGTATCAGCCTGTTGTTCTTCTTGTGCGATAGATCTATGAAACATTTCCAAAAACCCAGTCTCCTGTAATAATTCGTCATTTTCCATCTCGTGTTCTGTCACGGCGCAAAAACGTTGAATAGCAAGCGCTAATCGTGCCCGCACCTCTGGAGGCTCTTTCAATAAACGCTCTAAAAATGACACATTTTTAGCCTCAGATTTAACATTTTTTTCTTTAAAGTTTTTTATAGTCATCTCTGAAACAGCTGATCTTATAATGGCAAGAAGTTTTCTTTTAGACGCAAAGTTTTTATATTCCTGAAAGGCTTGACGAAATTCCAAATTCAAAGCAATGATATCAGTTATTGTTACATTTGCAAGGTTTTGTGTTCTGCACTCACTTTTTACCCTAGATCCCTCAAAACCAACACGCAACGCGTCCACTTCTACCCCTCTTTTACGGTGACTATTTGATACGGCTGTTTCCTCGGCAGTAGAAACTTTTCTTCGGCGTTGTTTTTTTTTTTCATCCCACATACAACTAAAATTCATTAATAGTCTGTTTCTTTGCTTGTTGTTTTTCCGGTTTTTTCCGTTTTTTTTTTTTTTTTTTTTTTGTTTGTTACTTTTTTTATATAATTTGTGCCTCCTCCTTCTCCCCTGCAGTATGTTCCTCTATTTACTTTTTCTTCCCTTAGATATATATATATATATATATATATATATATATATATTTGTAGATATGTATGTATGTATGTGTATCTATCCCACAGTGTGTATGAATAAATAAATATAATATAATATAATATAATATATATATATATATATTTAAAAAACGGTAATAGTACTACTAATACTAGTAATAATTATAAATAATCACAATAACAATCAGTTTCTTTATATTACCAATCAATAAATGCGTCTGTTAAAGAAAAATAAAATTAAATAATAATAATAATAATAATAATAATAATAATACATTAATATATTTCATCAGCAATTTATTTAAACATACCAACCTATTAAAATCAGTGTCAACTCCCAATTCGTATATGTCCCTCGTTTTTTTTTTTTTTTTTTTTTTTTTTTTTTTTTTTTTTTTTTTTTTTTTTTTTTTTTTTTTTTTTTTTTTTT
>JAWVMR010000188.1:0-21885 GCA_036321205.1 Trypanosoma caninum | reverse complement strand
AAAAAAAAAAAAAAAAAAAAAAAAAAAAAAAAATTAAGTCAATTTGGTATATTTATTATTATTATTTTTTTCGCGTTTTTTAATTTTTTTTTTATATTTATAACAAGCTACTTTTTTATATGTTTTTTTTTTTTTTTTTGTTTTGTTTTTCTTAATTTATTTAATTTTTTTTTATCAAAATAACAATGAATAAGCTCTTGCCAAACCAGCCATTATTATTAAAAACATAATTGTAGTTTCATATATCTTTTTTCTTTTGGCCCGTAGGTTTATCTTATTTTTTTTTTTTTTAGTAATTTTAATAAGTGTTATTTTCTATTATAATTTTTTTTTCTTTTTTTTCTTATACAAATTACAATTACGATTAATTAATACGTTCATTAAAGTTCTTTTGTTTTAATGCACGTCTATGTACATATGTATATTTATATGTAGAGAGACCCACTGTTACTATTAATACTGAGGTCAGTGTAGGAAGGAAAAAAAATAAAAATAAAAATAGAAAATAAACTAAAAAATAAAATAAAAAAAAAAAAAAAAAAAAAACGCAAAACTCAATCATATTATATAATTAATCAAAGTGCCGCCTTCACACAATTTGTTTTTTTTGCTCTCTCTATAAAAATAAATTTAAAACATATATATAATATATATTTAGCTTTGATCATTGATATATATATTTATGTGTTTGCATACGTGCAAACGTTGCTCATCTATAAATTACGTGTCCCAAACCAATTAAAAATAAAATAATAATAATAATAATAATAATAATAATAATTTTAGTGGTGTCCTCATTATTATTATTATTATTATTTTTAAACATCTCACGCTATATCTATATTGTTTTAACTTCTGCTCATTGGCCAAAAAATAAATAATATATACATACATATTGTTTGTAGGTTATAGTAACGAAAACCCATAACATCACTGTATTCAGCGTTATTTTTTACAAGAACTTTTATTTTTTCAAATTTAATTTAGCGGCATGTACTATTATGCAATATTTTTGAATTAATGCAAAGCATGCACACAAACAAAAAAAAAAAAAAAAGAAATAATAATAATAATAATATATATATATATATTATTATTATTATTATGATAATCATAAAAATAGGATTAAAAAGCAGTAAGTAATCAACCATCACGTTCAAAACTACACCGTACTTTTTAATAATCCTATTTGCAACTGCTCTAGTATGTCAATCCCTTCCCTATAATCACGTCTACGTATATATCTATATTTCTCGCTAGGCAAAAAAAGAGTATATTGTTGCCCCAGTACCAAAAACAACGCTAACTACACCAATTATCAATGACAAGTATGTCATTATATAATGAAACAAACCAACTTTCTCCAGTGACCATCCGCCCGAGTACATATAAAAAAGAGCAGGGTATATAAAACCGATAAAACCACCACAAACAGCACCAGCAAAATTAAAAGCTGTGCTTATTCTAGGAATAAAAATTCCACATATAAGCACAATAAGAGAAATAAATGTCATTGTTCCAATGTGTTTCCAGTATGGCAAAGTATTAATATCCCAGCCAATAATGTAGTAAATTGTGTTACGACATGGTATCATGTTAAGTGCATATGAGGTGCATATTTTAATAATAACTCCAAAGTATGCAAGCATTATTATTGGCTCGGAAAGAGGATCAAACATGGAAAGCACAGACTCATCTATGCTTTGCCCAAACTCCATGTAACCAAAAAAACCAGCAAGCCAATATAAAATAGAGCATGCCGTCATGCCAAACGTTGCAGATAACGCAAGTCGCGTAGTACTGCGTTTTTTCATCTCAAAGTACGCTTGATACGCGACGGCATGACACAAATAAGCAAACACAAAAACACCAAGACCTTCCATGCCAATGTTTCCTGTTACAACAAGTTGAGTCTCGGATTTTTTTGGCAGTCCATTTTTGCAGGAGTGATAAACAATAATAACCACAAAAAACACAACAAATGTTACACTAGCCGCAGAAAAATAACGTAGTGTGTTTAATTTCTTTGGTATCACCAGCGGAAACATCCCTACAAGCCACACAACACACACCATCAGCCGAACGCCCCACAATGTCTTTAAAAACTCTGGTGTTAGTTTTGAATTTTCCAAAACCGGAGTGATCAAACTCTCTGCTGCAATGACATACGCGATGGCTGTACCAAAACAACTCGTGCCCATAATTATAGCCATAAAGTAGTCGTAGCCCCTGCCCAAAACACCCCTCGACATCTGCTCAAAGGCCCGTAGTCCAGTCTTCTCCATCACAAACCCCATAATAGTGACTGTGTACACGGTAAATATCGTCATGAAGATGAGATAAAGTGTTGCCATAATAATACCAGATGCGCGAAAGGCCCATGGCAGTGTGATAATACCTGCGCCCAAAGATGCAGAAGCAAGATTAAAGCTGTTAGAAAGGACCCCACCACGCGGTATTAAAGTATTAAAAATTGCATTAAAATAATGCACAAATGGTCTTCCCCTTGTGTTAGGCTTCTTTAAAGACATCGCAACGTCATTAACCGTCGATGGCTTGAACAAGTCATCATTTGCGTGCGCCTCCATTATAACAAAAATATACATAGACAAAAAACAATAACAACAAAAAAGCGGCACGCACAGAGAAAGCAATACACGTAATTAAGCCGTTTTGGTAAAAACTGACCCTTGCTTTAAAAATAAAATAAAATGCAATTCACGTCGTATTGCTACTATTATTATTATACTAAAAAAAAAGAATGCAACAAGATCTTTGCAAAAAAAAAAAAAAAAAAAAAAAGTAGTATTCATATAATATATCTACGTACATACATATGTACATATGCATACAAACATTGCTTTTTTTCGTTCCTTTCATGTTTGCAATTTTCAATGCAAAAAAAAAAATAAAAAAAAAAGCATAACAACTGTAATTAACATGATTAACACTTTTTGTGTATTATTTATCTACATGATGACAATCAAGCTAAAAAAAAAAAAAAAGACCCAACATCATCACTCTCTGCTATCTGAGGGAGAAGTCAACGGCTGGTGTACGTAGCGACTCAGCCGCGCAACATATTCTTTATTTCTTTCCCTATCAGTCTCCCACTTCTCAACAGAATAAACCGATTTGGTGTCTTGTAGCCGTTTCAGCACCTTCATATTTTCTTCAGCGATGCGCCGCTGCTCTTTTTCCCTGCGGAGCTTTGCATCACGCTCCGCGTTTGCCGGACGCCAGGGCTCCTTATTGTCAATTCCACCATTTCTCTCCATGATTATTGACATGTTAGCGACCAGCCGTCTGTTTTCCGCCTCGATACGTTTACAGCGCTCCTGTTCTAGTAAAGCTCTCTTGTTGCTCAGGCTCATTGCGTGAGGGGGTTTGTTGTCTATGAACGCCTTCTGGTTTTTGACCCGCTGGCGATGCTTCTGGTACTGTCTCTGGTTCTCATGTTCAAGCCACATTTGAGTCGCACTCGGCTTGAGCTGGATTGGCATTGCTTACACTTTCTTTTTTCTTTTTCTTTCGTTTGTGGCCAAATCCCCTTTGTTTTTCGGCCTCTCTTTACACACACACGCACAAAGTCTTTTTCCTTCTAATAATATAACAATAAATTTCGTTACGCTTTCTAAAAAAAAAATAAAAAAAAAAAAAAAAGCCGTAATAATGATACAAAACAATTAAAACCCCACTAATTTTTGTTATTCTGGCCCAATTCGCGCAAAGCAGTAACGATAATTATAACTAACGCAGCAACCCAAATAATACATCATATATATATAATGTTCCTCCACCCCCCCCCCCCCCCCCCCCCAAAAAAAAAAAAAAAAAAAAAAAAAAAAAAAAAAAAAAAAAAAAAAAAAAAAAATCCCCCCCCCCCCCCCCCCCCCCAAAAAAAAAAAAAAAAAAAAAGAAAAAAAGATATATATATATATATATCAACATTCTGTAAAACACGGGTTTAACAGAAATCAAAAAAGGCAAATTAAAAACAAAAACAACAAACAAGAATATAGATAAGCAATAGCAACTATATATATATATATGTATATGTATTTATTTAACATACGCCCCCCCCAACGTTATTTACTTTTCACTTAACTTCATTTGTACATCCCCCGCATTCACAACGGCGTGTTACTAAGAGTACGTTTGATACGATTCAATCAAATCACGACGCTCTTCGCTCGACAAAAGTGTGTACCCTTGCAGCAAGACAGTCAATGGCACAAGCACAAACCCTGTTGGCTCGGCTCTATTTCTTTCTACGGGCTGAAGCGACGCGTCCTTCACAACATAAAAATCCGGCCTGCATATCAGTCGCACAAAAAGCTGGACCTGCTCCACCAGACTATTGGTGGCTGCAACCTTGTTTTTTACCTCAGTTAGTTCTCTGTTTGCAGCCTGAAGTTGCTCCTGGGTGCGCATTAGATCTCTTTCAAGTTGATGCACTAGCTGTGATGAACTCGCCGCCTCTTCAGCTCTAGTATTTTTTAAACGCTTAACGTCCTCTTTTGCACTAGCCAACAGCGAGCGTGCCTCCTCAAGTTCACGTCTAAGAGTGCCCGTTTCCTTCTGCACATCAATTTGGTTGACTATCGCTGCGCGCTCTTCGCAAAGTCTTTCAAGTGCGTGGTCCCGCTCTTTCTTTGTTTGTTTAAAAAGACAAAAAAGCTTGATGCAGCACCCATGCGTTCGCCCCACGTAAAGAAGCATGAGCTCAAAAAGATTATCAACGGTGAGCTCCCGCCGCGCTTCGTTCTCTTCCAACTGAAGTTGCGCCACAGCCAACTTTAATCGCAATTTATGCCCATCGTTCTTTCTTTTCCTTAAATTTTCCAATGCATGCTGCAGTTCCTGCGAAATACGCTCAAGTTTTTTCTGTGTAGCATTTTTTTCCTCATCTTGGAAGTTTCGACATCCATCCATGTCGGTAACGGTGCTACGTTCCGTGCCTGTGCGACTGCCCTCAACGATAGCGTCAAAAGGCATATATGTGGCCATTGCATGTGGTGATCCAAAGGTTATCACGGAATGCTGTAAAGGCCCCTGGTGTCGCACAGTGATCTTCTTTTGCATACTGTTCCCCCTCTTCGCGCAGCTCAGTGGAGGCATGTAACCGCTATAAATATTATTTTTCATTTATTGCTGAACCCACGCAAAAATTTTTTTTGTTTAGTTTTTTTTGGTCTTTCTTTTCTTTTCTTTTCTTTTCTTTTTTTTTTTTTTGTTCTTTGTTTTAAAATAGTATTTTTTCACTTTTTGTTATTTAAAAAAAAAAAAAAAGACAGTATCAAATAGTTTAATAAGCAAAGCACCACAATACCCAGACACACACATACATACACACAGATCGTACGCATAGCATCCAACTTGGCAGTAGAATTGTCAAAGGCTTTTGAGATTATTATTGCTGCTTCAAAAGCTAACCAAATTACACAAACACACACAAAAAAAAACAAAAAAAAATGCACAAGAGACATTTTTTTAAAATTTAAACAACAACACAAACACACCAACATCAGCAGACAGAAAAAAGCGCTCCGGCACTGAAGGCATGCTACATCTAGGACTCCTTTCAAACCACAACAGCTACATTAATTCTGTCAAGTAGCGATGACAGTTGCCGCAGTTCGGAACGCGTAAACCACTCTGCAGCAGCAGCACCATATTGCGACACCAAAGATGAGACTCGCTCAAGCACATTCCGCAGTTCCCGAGACATTGTCTCAACGTTTTCTACAACATCACCGTATTCCTCACCGTTGTTAGAGAAAATATTCTCCTCAAAGTGTTCTCCCTCTTCGCTCCCGTTATCTTCATACCATTCATCTGTTTCTTCTTCCGCACCATCGTCCACACAATCCTGACTAGCAAGATTTAAGACACCTTTTCCAACGGCAACAAAAAGCGCCACTTCAAATAAAATTGTAACCTTCCTACCATTTTGCATACGCCACGGTAACGTCTGTCCACATGTCTGCTCATCCAATGGCCACTGCGATAGCAAATCCAAAAGTACATCGCAGAAACAAAAAAGGTCCTTCTTGCCCCAAAAATCGTTCATCTTAGAAAGCCACATGGAAAATGTGTCCACAAAAAGCCCAGGTGAGGACATTAAAACCCGAATGACCGCATGCATATTGGCTTTCAGCAACACTGCAAAAGAAACCAAAAGCTCTTGTTTCACTGTATTTGTACGAACAGACGTGAGACGATGCACAACCGATGTGATGAGCAAAGTTAGTTCGTCATCTCGAAACCAAGCAGTATTCTGGGCAATGGCAACCAAAACCTTTGCCACATTCATTAAAGAAGCTTCTTTTTTGTCCTCCCTTAACATACTCATAACAATTGCCACAAGAACAGTACACAAAGAATAGAGTCTGTGCTTTTCACCATGAATAGACGGAGAAGGGTCTGTAGTGGGTAGCCCACAAAAAGGACCTTCATCACCTACCGTTGACAATGGCCCCATCATTGAGAGTGCAACAAGTATACGTGTTTTTTCACATAACTCTGGACACCTCTGCAGTAGGGCGGCAAGACAGTTTGACGCACACGTTGTAATAGACGACTCCCCCGCATCAAGCAACAACTCACAAAGAGAACCAATCAGCGCGTTCGCACTACTCAATACCACCTGATCAGAGCTCTTTTCAAAAATACATGTCAGCATTTGAATAACAAAAGGCACAGCACAATGTTCCACTGTGCCATCCCGACTACTCAGCACACCCGCTATCCATGAAACATGGCTGCTAAAAAAATGTTCACAAGAAACCTCTGTGACAAGCTCGTCAAAAAGAGATACAATCAGCTCCCCAATGTTTGGGTCCTGCATATGTTTTCTCCAGCAACCAAACAATGTGTCGTATGCCTCGGCAGATGCAACGTCCCTTCTTACAAGATGACATTTAGAAATCCATTCGGTATAAACTTCCAGACAGATGTACAAAAGATCACCTGATGTGGTATTACTCAACATTAGAGAAAAGAGGGCATTCTGACCTTGAGCAAAAAAACCAAGTATGACATCCATCTGGGCCAAACACAAAAGACGACGAAAAAGCTTGCATGCAGAGGCAGAAAGTAATGGAACAGGGCCTGACAAAAAATCAATTGCACGAGAAAAGAGCAATGCAGAGTATGCCGACACATCTACTCCTTCCTGGTTCATGAACTTTAGTAGTGTGCCTGCTAATGATAGCGCCCGAGAAGCTAAAATCACTGGCCCCTTTAAATCATTTTCAAGTATAACTTCTAGCAAATTTGTATAGCAATTTATTCCCCCAACAACACAGTCCCTGGAAGATCGACGCAAAAGAAATTCCAACAAAAACAATACACTTTCCCTCTTCTTCCAGAGCTCCTTTGAAAGGTTCAAAGAATCAATAAGCCCCCCCAAAATTATGTCTCCAATAATGGATACACAAATCCTACAAAACTCAGCTACAGTATCGCGGACGCCCCACATAAGCTCATCCTCGTGTTCTTCCTCCTGGCGCAAGAAAGCATTTGCATCGTTCAGCCAATCTTCAGCACACGCGTCATTTAGAGTTGCGTATGAGATGACGACAGTTAAAAATAACTGCGTATTACTGACAACAACGCTATACACAACGCTATTTAAAGCCTTCAAACGAGCCATAGACCCCAAAATCTCCCAGCGCTTGCTAATTACCTGCTGGATAAGAATGCTATCGTCGTCATCGTGTTCCAAAGCCTTAAAATATAGATAGCTATCGGTCTCAATAGAATTTAAAAAACCGTAAAAAATATCTGCAGTAAACCCTTTTCGCACCCACTTGGCAACACGCAACATGTCATCAAAAAAAGTCATAACCCCCAGAATAAGTCTGTTTCGAAAAACGTCATCTTGTTTCTTTTCGACATGAAAGCAAGGCGCCACAACCATAGCTAAAAGAGCAGGAAAAAAAGTTTCCCATTTTTCCTTTATAAAAGCTAATGCCGGTGTTTTCCTTGCTCCTATAACGGACATAAAAATATCTCGCACAATATGAATAGCCATACAACTTGACTCTCTTGGTGTCTCGTCACAGACAACCCGAAGCAAATGAGGTGCAAGGTAAATTATGTGCCCATGAACCGTAGCATCCGACGAAACATAAATCAAGAGCTCAGAAATTAGCACTAATGAGTTTAAGTGATACGAGGCCAAAACAGGGAACTCCAACTCAGTCACCAACGAATCAAACAAACGTTTGAAGCACTCAGCCACTGTAGGCTCTTCTGCCGCAGATTCCATCTTTGATGCGGTGAGACCAAGTACAGCCGCAGAAAGATTTACAACTGTATTATCATTTTCCAAAAAAAAAAATTTCATTAAAGTAGAAAACACAGCAAGAGATTCCTCCAGCGAAAGCTGAGTCACTTTACGTTTTAAAATGCTCAACACCAAAAGACGATGAGACCGAGAAACATGTCCGCTATTTGGGAAAGCATAACAAGCAAGGAATGCGCAAAAGCCACCAAAAGAACAAAGATAATCTATTTTTTCTTCAGCCTGACACCTCAGCGCTTTTTCTGAACTCAGAGCATTATCTAAAACCGCGGGTATATCTTCATTTCCCGCCTCTAGAAAAAAAGTGGTCATATATATACCTTAAACTATCTTTTGATATTGCTATTATTACTATTATTATCACCACTTCTACCAAAAATATAAGATAGCTATAATGATAATAATAAACAATGGTATTATAAAGTAAGAATAATAATAATAATAATAAAGAAACCCAGTCAATAGCTATAGCATCCAAGATTTACAATTATTGCGTTTACCTCTTGCACGGCAATACATATGAATAATAATAATAACATCCCACACAATTTTAAGCCTGTTTACTCCTCCTCAACTGCCAACAATGAAGCAAGCAGCTCTTGAACACGTTCCGTCAAAAAAGGAAACGACCACTGAAAGGCATTAATGTTTTTTGGAAGAATGTATGGATGCGGAGAGCAAAAAAATTGTGTTACTCCTAAATTTGTTCCATGTATGTGGAGAATGGCACCCTTGTTGTTGTACGTGTCAGAATAATTAGGTGCTGAAAATACCGAGAGCATACATGGAAAGTAGACGGTGCTGTTAAAACGAAAAAGTTTATACCCTTCATCCTCTACTTCATGACTTCTTATGATGCACAAAAGATTATTCTTCATAAGAAAATGCTTGACGCACAAATAATTAAACAAATAACTACGACCCCTTTGTTCATTTTTTAAAAAAGCAGGTTCTGAACCGTAAGATGGACCATTACTAGGAGTGTAATAATCACTCCCTGGTGCACAAAAAGCAGATGATGGATTTTCAACGTCCCAAAGGGGATCTGACCATAACAAATCACACATTGCTCCTCGAGATGGAGGTTCCCGAAATCTATGAATGTACTGAATATGACCTACTTTAGTTATGTCGGGAGAAAGACCCCCATGGACACAAAAATACCTTCCATTTACCACCGCCGCTAAAGGAAGACAATCAAAAGCCTCCATGATAGCTTGATACACCTGCTCATTGTATTTTTGCAAGCACTCATCACGAAAAGCAAATACGTCAGTCATCAAACGAGACTCGTGATTTCCACGAAGCAAAAAAATTGCTTTGGGAAAGTTAAGCTTTGCTGCAAGCAAAAGCAAGACGCACTCGCAGTTGAAAAAGGTACTGTCTACGTAGTTTCCAAGAAACAAATACTTTGTGCTGCTGCTGAACATTCCCTCTATGCAAAAAATTTTTGCTAAATCATACAGCTGTCCGCGAATATCACCAACTACAGCTATTGAAGGATCATCAATAGTCAGCATATTAGATTCAGCACGTAAAACACCGGATGCCTTTTGAATGATACTAAGTGCATCATGTTTTCCTAAACGTCCCTGACGAAGAAAATGGACAAGCATCGTGTTAAGATTAACTTTCCCCCTTCCATCAATCAAAAAACAGCGCTCAATCTCATCCCAATGTGGTAATGGGACATCTAAATTCAAACGATTACTCCCGGGGGATGCAGTAGCAGATAACATTAGTGCACTAAAAATAAACAAAAAAACATAAAATAAAACCAAAAGTATACGCTCATAACAACGGCGCCAACAATAGTAGTCAGTAATAATAATAAAAATAATACATAAATACATAAATAAAGTAATTAATTAATTAAAAACTTTTCTGAATAAAGCACAGGACATACGCATGCTTTTATTTATTACTAAACAAAAGTGGATGCTGTCATCAAAATGTTTTTATGTACCTCTGGATCAAGAACTAGATCATCAGCTAACTCCCTAAAAGTCATAGATATTCGACGTTTGTTTATATTCTCCAAACGTATACCATGCATCCACTCGTAGCGACTTGCGTTAGAAAGTATTAAGAAAGCACCGCGAGGCAAAAAAACATCAATCGTTGTCATATCACCCTTCACAAATGTAATCACAGTATCCTCCAGCAAATTTAAACAACCAATACGGTTCCCCCATAGCCACGTATCATCAATATGAGGATCAATATTACTACCATTATCACTGGTGTATTCAAGTGCTGAAACCTCTACCACGTTATACTCCTTCATTGTTTGTTGCGCTACAATATCAGTAATCCTTTTAAGAACACCTTTAATCTGTTTAGGCATACCAGACACACCGTTCGTTCTAAGTTTCTTTTTCTTAAAGTTCGCTCTTAAACCAAAATCCTGCTTCCTTCTTCCACTTTGAGAAGGTTTCCAAGAAGGGAATGGAAATGGCTCATCCAAAAAATCCACCAGCTCCACTTCTTCCTGAGGTGACAAAACCCCAGGAAAGATCAGCAGACCATCAAACTTAATTTCAAAATTAGGCATAAGGCCTTTGTGATCTACACAGGTTTCAAACGCTCTGCCACTCATCGTAAAAGCCTGACAACATCTCCAACAAAATGAATAATGACTCTCGCCAACGCATACAAAAGAACACGAAGAACTTCCTTTGTTCCTATACTTCTGTGGAATGACATCAGCAACATTACTAAGAGCAATATTCTTTTGAACAACGGCCTGGACACGGTCACTTCCCACGCAATGTCTACAAAAACGTATACCCATACAACAACATTGTTCTTGATTGTTCATCTATAAAAACACTAACAACCAAACAACCAACAAACAAAAACAAAATACTCTCTATTTCTTTTTTTTCTGTTTTCGACTTTATTCGCTACTTTAATTATAATTTCAAAATTACAAGCCTAGTAATAACGACATAAACTATTATGATTGTCAAGATAATTGTAGTAGTGGTATTATCAATATATATATAAATAGATAGATAAATAGATAGATAGGTAGTTAGTTAGAATTATAAAGTACACTACATGAAAAAAAAAAAAAAAAAAAAACAAACAAGTAAACTTAAAAACACCGTTTTGCATTTAACTACGGTCTTATAACATTTTTTTTTTAAGCATAATCACATTAAAAAAAGAAGAAATTTCAAAAAAATTTTCTTTTTTCTTTTTTCTTTTTTTTTTTTTTTTTTTTTTTAAGACGCACATACATAGACACATATAGACAAACAAAAATCTTCCATTAAGCTATTTATGTAACAACATTTTCTCAACCTCAGCTATAGTGTCTTTGTATGATTGCACACTATGCCCAATGGTTCGCTTGTCCATGTATATTTCGTAATCATTGCCACCGTCAAATGTCTTGTCACCAAAAAAATGTATTTCATCAAAGTCATTTTCAACAAACCTGAGACAATAGGTTTTGTCCCAACCAAAAGGAAATACATCAAAACTTATCTGTCCCCCAATAGAGTACTTCAGCCCGTAATCTGGAAAACTTTTTTTAAGCTCATCAATAAGTTTAGCACGTACGTGATGCTCTTTATCGTAAGCCTCAAACTCATCTCGTTCCGACTGCGAACAGTTGCGCCCAACGGGAGAAACGTTTATCATCCCATTCCTGTATTCTACGAAAGTGCCTCGTTGAACAGGTATATCGAGATCGGCAACAAGATGAAGAGCCCTTTTTACAAATTTTACAATACGATCATTTCCAAGCTCACAAAGAATATTTTGCCTATGAAATTCTTTGCCGTTTTTAAAAGACAAAAGCCCGTTTTCAGTAAAAACATAATCAAACTGTTGAAGAACATCGGTTCCAAGCTGTTCAACCAACTTTGGATAATTTGACCCCCCGACAGTACCAACAACAAACCCTGCTTTTCTTGCTTTTTGAATGGTTTCCCTGACATCTTCTGTTTGTGGAAGTCTCGGTGGTGTAAGAGTGCCGTCCACATCAAACAATAAAAGAACCTTCTTCATTTTTTCCAGCCTTCGCAAAACAAATACAAGCATGGTAAAAGTAATACTAATACTAATAAATTAAACACATACATGCATACATACGTACGTATAAATAAAGAAAAAAAAGTCTTTTATTAATACTTGAGTTTTTTTTTTTTTTTTTTTTTTTTTTTTTATTTTTGAAAAGCGGAAACAACACTTGATAACAAACGCCGCGCGCCCGCCCCAACTAACAAGAAACCCGTTACTTGCAAAAAAACAAAAAAAAAGGGTGTTGTAAAAGAAAAAGCTTGGCGACATCCACTGGGGCCCGCCGCCCTTGCAACCTCCAAACTAAGAACGCCCCAACAACCACATTTCTGCGGCGCCGTGTTTCGCGTGACGCGTGCCACCCCCAATGCGTCAACGTTTTTTTTTTCATAAACTCCGGCCGTTCCTGTTGGGGAGGGCGTGCCGCCTGAACGCCCCCCGCGCCGCCATTATCCGGGCGTTTTTTGGCTGCGCGGGTGTTGGGATGGGGTGCCCGTGTGCGGGGTTTTCCGGGGCGCGGTGTTTGGGTGTTCGCGTCGTTGTGCGTTGCGCTAGGTTTGTGTCTGAGGTCTGGGGCAGCTCACCCGGATAGCTTTTTTTTTTTTTAATTATATTGGGGGGGGGGGGGACGTGGGGTGCGTATGCGATAATGCGTATGTATATTTATTTTTTGTGAGTACGTGTGTGTGTGTTTCCCCTGTCCTCTCGCAACTTTTTCCAGTTGTTGCTCGGCCTGGGCGGGCGCTGGGGGCGCATTTTTGTAGGAAAAAAAAAAGGATAAAAGAAAAAAAAAAAAAAAAAAAAAGGGGAAAAGAAAAGCGACGCACAATATATATATATATTGGTCGGTTGCCCGCGTTTTGTTATTTGTAATGCGACGAGTGGGTTGTATTGCGGTAACCGCCCATGTTGTTGACGGTTGCATTTTTTTTAGGCGGCTATCGTCAGGCAGTAATGATGGGAAAAACGAAGAGGCTCCAACTGCCGATGGCGTTTTAAAAATGAATGAGACTGATCCTTTTCGACTGGGTTACAACATGGGAATGCAAAGCGTGCATTTGGAGGCTATTCGAATGAAGCTCACCGATCACTTGGAGTTGTTCAAATCCCATTTTCATGCGCTGATTGCCACTATCAAGTCAAATCACGATCAGGTTTTACACGTACAAGAACAATGTAATAAGCTAATTTCTCATGAGGTTAGAGAAGTTAGCTCCAATTTTTCAACTCAGCGCTTGGATGTCGATAGACTAATAAAAAATTTAGAGGAAACGCTAAAAGACACAGTAGAGAAGAGGATTGATGGTCTCCAACGACATATTGATGATTGCTTTGAGAATTTGAAAGATATAATAAAGCTTGGTTTTGCTGTTCTTTTGTTTTTTAATTTATGGTTGTTTTACACCGTGTCTCAAAACCACCGCCAATATATGAGTACTCAAACGTTACGTCAACGTGGTAATGTGCACTCTCAAAGTGGGTGAAGGGGTTTTTATCAAGGTGAAATTATATATATATATATATATTAATAGTCTTTGCTGAAACTTTTTTTTTTTGTATATATATATTTGTACATTTTTTTACCATTTTTGCAACGCTGATAATTAATTATGCAGTTGTATATATATATATTGTTGTTGATTTGTTTCTAGAAAGACATAACTACAAATAAAATTGCTCTGAGGTATATGTTGTCATCACTTATTATCACCCAAAGTGCGAGTGGATATGCTTTTAGCATCACATTCTTGTAAGATAGTTGCTGTATTAAAAAAAACAAAAAGCTTTGTGTCTATATAGAGTTAACTCATGTTGTGTGTTAGGTTACACAGAATAATGTTAATAATAGGAATGCTTTGATGGGACAAACGTTTATACCGAGCAACTATGTGTTTTTGCAGCCGAAAAACTAGCAAGGAAAGCACGATATTTAACAAGAGTGATTGTGTACCTAGTTAGTTATGTTCAGGCTGCTGACTTTTTTGCACAGAATTGTGTAAAACATTTTGACTTTGCTATTAAAAAAAAAAAAAAAAAGGTGTTCTTTGTTACAGCATTGCAAATAACAGAAGTGTTCGTTTATGTTTATGTTTATGTTTATGTTTATGTTTATGTTTATGTTTTTTTTTTTTTTTTGTTAAAAACGTTAATTTTTTATTTTTAAAAATAAACGTTAAAAAAAAAAAAAAAAGGTTATTCTATTTGGATAACACCAGATTTGTTTAGAATGCACAGGGGAAAGCGTCATTAACAATATACACTTTGATGGCAAACATATGACCGTTTTTGGCTTATGTACAACACTGGCGTGTCACGCAATACCAGTAACTAAGCACTTTGTCTTCAAATAATGAGTCATATGCGGTTGTTTAAAAGGAGTTTTTTTTTTTTTTTTTTTTTATTGTATGCTGAAAATTTTTACGGATAACTAGTGGCTTTAAAGAAGTTTTTAGATTATCTACGTTACTAGCGTTATTATTATTATTATTTGAATGGTGCTATATTCTGAAAGATGTTATGAATTGTTGTTTAAAAAGGTTGTTTAACCTACCTTTTATCAATGCTTTGCAGATCAAAAAATATGTGCTGCGTGCGGAATCATTTGAAAAATACGCGCAAAAAGGACGGTGTTTTGTGAAAATAAATTGTTTTAACGTTTGGTGCACAAGAAGAAATTGCATCTTTGGCACATATTCGTAAGTCTAATATTGTACATAAAACTTTGAACATTGGTGTCTTTTTTTGGCTTGCAAAAAATGATATTGTCGGTCATTATATGTTTTTGCGACAATGGACTAAAGGGTCATACA
This sequence comes from Trypanosoma caninum, assembly GCA_036321205.1. NCBI lineage: Eukaryota > Euglenozoa > Kinetoplastea > Trypanosomatida > Trypanosomatidae > Trypanosoma > Trypanosoma caninum. The sequence continues at coordinate 6,732 of JAWVMR010000188.1, read as the reverse complement.
AAGCTGAGATGGCTTTTTATGGGATTATTCACCGTTTTTTTTTTTTTTTTAAGGAAAAAGATTGCAGTCTACAGATTTTTTGCCTATGTAGTACGCTTTTGTTTATAAAAGGGCAAAACTTTGTTGGTTATTTTTGTTTGAATAGAAATGTAAGAGTTTTTTTTTTCCTTTTTTGAATAGTATTCAAGCTTATCTTTTTTGTTTATTTTTTGTTTTTATTATTTTTTATTATTTTGAATTTGTTAAAAGGAACGTAATTTGGTTTTTGTTTTTTATAGTGATTTTATTGATCAAATTAGGGTTGCTACGCACGTTTTTTCTTTTTTTTTTTTTTTGTTTGGTTTTAGAGCTAAAAATACTTCAGAATTGTTCTGTTGGCACATGGTTAAAGCAGGTGCTTTAGTATATGTGGCATCTTGAACTTCTTTCAGAGTTTTTGAGTATTTTTATTTTTATTTTTATTTTTATTTTCATTTTTATTTTTTTTTTTTTTTTTTTTTTTTTTTTTTTTTTTTTTTTTTTTTTTTTTTTTTTTTTTTTTTTTTTTTTTTTTTTTGCAAATAATCTAGTTTCGCTAATACGTTTAAGGAAAAAAAAAAAAAAAAAACATTAATGGCGCAAGGAGCAAACATGGTTTGTTTTGTTGTACGTACAGAGAAGCAACATGGAGGAAGTGTGTTATAATTTTTTTTTTGATGTTTTGTTTTATTTGGCATGTATTTTTTTATAAACACCAACCCAATACGTGCTAATGTAATAAATCCAAAAAGAAAAATATGAAAAATAAGATATATATATATATATATATATTACATTTTTGGCCTCAGGTTTGTTAAAATGTCAACTGTGAATTTTTGAATGATCATTATTATTATTATTATTATTGTTAGCAAGTTTTTAAATATACACGGTTATATAAGGTTATATAAGGCGATATAAATAACTTGTACATAGGGAGTAAACTTTTTTTTTTTTTTTTTTGTGGAATGAGTTTTACTGGGCTTGTTTCTGCTGATGTTTATCGTGTGGACTACACTTATCCTTTTTTGGCAGAAATTGATCCTTTGCGTCCACCATCATCGATTGTTATACCTGAGAAAGACCTTGATATGATGGGAGGCATGGAACGCCAGTACTGGGAAATAAAATCAAAGTATTTTGATGTGTTGATTTTTTTCAAAAAGGGTAAATTTTACGAGCTATATGATCAAGACGCCGCTATTGCGCATCGTGAGTTTGGATTGAAGTTAGTTTTTGACTCTACAAACCGCGGCAAGATGCGTCTTGCAGGTGTTCCTGAGCAAAGCTTTAGTGAGTGGGCGCGCCTGTTTGTTTTTCGTGGATACAAAGTGGGCCGTGTGGAGCAGATGAAAGAGGACACGGGGATCAGTTCTCCACTTAAAGGAGCCCCCCGCGCAAAGGTACTGCCGCGGGAGTTGGTGGAGGTGTTGACACCAGGAACAATAACGGATCTTGCTATGCTCAGTGGCTCCGGGGCCGTGTTTATTTTGGCATTACTTCCCTTGCAAGAAGGTGTAGTGGACGGGATGGCAGTAGATCTCTCACGTCGGGTGGTTTATCACTGTCCTTCTGGCGTTGCGGGACAAGGCACGATGACTGAGGATGTTTTGTTGATGATCTCTGCGTTGCTACAACAGCTTCTTCCGCGCGAAATTATATTTCCACGTGGCTTTTTAACCAGTCGTACTGAGACTGGTGGCGGGATTGCGGCATTTGCTCGGCGGCTGGTAGAATGGATAGAAGGGGAAGGATTTCGAATAGAGTTGCTAGACACAACTGAGGCTTCTGGTATTAGTGGTCGATCTGTTGGGGTAACAAGCTTTGAAACTTCATCTCAGTTTTTAGCGCATTACTTTAAGACGCTGAAACTTGGCCACGCTGAGTCAGTTTTATTAGAGGCAAAACCATACACTTTTCATCTTTCTCATTTACCATCTCAACCAAATGCCATACCTACAAACATGTGCGACTCGTTTACTGGGTTATCGATATTATGGCACGAACGAAGGGAAGATAGTGGCCTTGTACTTGACGCCACTACTATTAGTAACTTGGAGTTAGCAACTAATCTGCGTGACGGTGGAGAGCGCGGTTCATTGAACCAGCTTATTAATTGCTGTTGTACAAATGGTGGGAAGCGTCTTTTTCGTTCGTGGATTTTGCGACCTTCCGCGTCTTCTCGCGTAATTGAAGCCCGACAAGCTGCTGTTCGTTTTATACTTGAATATAGACTTGATGATATTTGGAGTGAAGGAGGAGAAGCAGAACTTACCAGTTTAGGAGGCGCCGCATCTCAACCACTGGTTGAGGAGAATGTGGCTGATTGTGATGGACCTCAATGCGGTATTAAAAGAGTGCGGTCTATGAGTAGCAACGGCGATACCAGCTACATCAAAAACAGCAATAGTACCTTTGAAGCGCATTTTGGTAGCCTTGTTAACGTTGATTTTGAGCGTAATCTTTCTCGTTTGGCTGAGTTAAAAAACGACCATGATGCCCAAGTGGCGTTTGTAAATCCGCTTGTTCAGTACAAAAAACACCTTCAAATTATTCTTGCAACTGTGCAGGCTTATGAGGAGATGATTGGGTGGTCACGCAATGTCCAGAAGGTTACTAAAGAACCACCCCTCTTGTTGAAGGAATTGTGGGCGAACATTGACGCTGCAGAGCCTGTGGTTATATCCATTGGAAAATCCTTTGACCGCGATGCAGCTATTGCACATGGAGTAATTATACCCTCTCGCGGGACTTCTACAACGTATGACGACGCGGCAGAGCGTCTTGATGCCATTGAGGCACAGCTACAGGAAAAGTTACGTCAGCTACAGAGAGATATCTTTAGTGGAGCGGCTATTAATTTTACTGACATTGGTCATGATCACTTTCTTGTTGAGGTACCGATTAGCGCCATACCTAAAAGGATTCCTGCTGGGTTTGTTGAGCGAGCACGGAGTGGCAAAAGCGTGAAGTATGTTGTTAGCGCTCTTGAATCCCTTGTGGAGGCACACAAGAAGGCAAAGCTGGATAAGTCAAATGGACTTCTTTTTGTATTGCGGAGTATTGCGTCACATATTTGCGGTTACTTTCCTATTTTATATGCTGCTGCTGAGGCGCTTTCCTATTTTGATTGTCTTTTTAGTCTTGCTCTTCTTTACAGACGTGGTATTGCAACCTCATGGCCGCTTGTTGAGTATAATAACAGCGGGGCTAGCGTGTTGGCAAGGCAGTTGACGCACCCTTTTCTTTCCAGGAACTCTGTACCCAACGATATTGATCTTGATGCAGCGCATGGACGCATTTTGGTTTTGACCGGACCAAATATGGCAGGTAAAAGTACGTTAATGCGTACTGTTGGGGTAAATATTATAATTGCTCAGATGGGTGGTCCAATCTTTGGGGAATCAATGCGTCTTGCAGTTGTTTCACGGATTTTTACACGCATTGGGGCGCGTGATGCCTCTCACAAGGGACAAAGTACATTGTACGTTGAGCTTAGCGAGACCGCAGACATACTAAGGTATGCTAACGAGTGGAGTCTGTGTCTGGTGGACGAGCTGGGGAGGGGGACTTCCACACACGATGGCTATGCTATTGCGTATGCCACCCTGTCGTCACTAAAGAGTCGCCTGCCAGTTTCACCACTTGTTTTTTTTTCCACTCATTACCATGCTCTTGCGCAGGAACAGAGTGCAGAAAGCGCAGCCGAAGTGTCTTTCTCATCACATCGTGCAGATCCAATGGTACAGTTGGGATACATGGATTTTGCTTTGTCAAATTCTGCAAACAGCGCCGTTTCAACGATAACCTTTCTTTATCGTCTTGTTTCTGGCATTTGCACACGTAGTTATGGTGTTGAGGTTGCGTTACTTGCAGGTATTTCTTCCACGCTTGTGAATACGGCAACTATCAAATCACATGAGCTTGCCTCGTGGAATGATAGGCAAAAAAACCTTCATACAGTACGCAAGTTTCTTGAAGAGACAAGTGTAAATATCAAATTAGAATAATGATGTTTCTTTAAATGTGCTTTGTAAGAGAAGAACTGCTTTGGTTGGATAGGAAACCGCCGTATTACTATTGCAATTTTTGATGTGCATATATGTATATACGTACACAAAGAACAAGGACAAGGGACCAAAAAGCAAACGACCGAACCAAAGGAAAAAAAAAAAAAAGGGAAAACAAAAATATTTAACTAATAATGCTTATTTGCACACGTATAGACAACAAAGTTATGCATTTTGCAAACAATGAGGAGTAGTGGAACAAAATAAACACCGTTTAACGTTAATGTTATTATCATTATTATTTTGTGTGTTGTTTATTCCATTGTTGTTGTTTTTCATGTGACAGGTGACACAACAATAATGGTTGTTAACGGTAAAGTTTTGGTGCATAACAGCACCATGTTTCTGTCATTTACTTTTTTTTTTTTTTTTTATAAAGACTTTATTGTTATTATTATTAAGCATTATAGATTTATTTTATTGACATATATATATATATATATATATGACAGAGAAAAAGATTTAGAGAGGTTTATAGAATTGTTTTATCTTTATACTTTATTTTAATAACATTGCTTTGATTATGGACATATATATATATATATATATATATATATATTTTGGGAAGGGGGTGGGGGTTGTATCATGTATTTAAATTTTGTTTTTGTTTTTCTGTAATCCCAATATTATATATTATATTATACGTTGTGTGGCAAATGATAAATGAAGGCCTGTGCATTACTTCTATTTTGGGGCAAATAGATGTAAATGGGAGAGTGATTATTTTTTGTTTGCTTACACAAAAGCCTTATCTGTTTGTTCCATTTATGTTTTCTTTTTTGTTGTTGTTGTTTATGTTGCATTTTATTATTATTAGTTTTTTATTTTTTTTCTTTAAAATTTCAAATAAATTGTTTCAGTGCTTTGTACAAATGTTGCACTGATTGCGGTTTTTCTTTAAATGTATGGTGTTGTTTTTTATGCAATGCTAGTCATAAGCTTAACGCGTTGAGCGGATTTTAGAACACATATTTACTTGGTTATTGCCTTTTGTCTCAGTTTTTACTATGTTGATTGATTTTTGACTTTGCAGAACAGTCGTGGAAAAAAAAAAATGTTGACAAGAACTCATGTTTGTTGTGTTTTGTTTCGCATTCTTAAACTATTCTTTCCATATGCCAGACGCACAAAACCTTTACTTATATGGCTATTTTCTTGGTACATGTTGCTTCACGTACGTCCAACTTTTCACCCTGGCGATGCTGGCCGCCTCAACGTGGCGCCAGTGGATCTAAAATATACCCCGTTCACAGGGAAACCATGTGACCGCACCTGTACTTTTGTTATTGTACGCGGGCTGGGGTTTCAATGATTCCGGCCATCAGGGCGAGAGGGCACAAACACATACTGGGAGTTTGGGGTCGAGGTTGGGTTGGTTGGAATGCTCTTCTGCACGTGCTCTCTTTTGTGTTTACCGGCTCTTCTTGTTCATTGGAGGGGGTGCCAGGCGGGACTTTGGTCCTTTGCATTGCGGAACTTGGTGGAACGCCAAGTGTCTGCCCCGGCCAGGCGACTTGCTCTGGTAAAAGGTGCTCGATGACAGTAAGGCGGCATTTTGTTTTTTTGCAGGAGACGCACCTCTCAACTGTGGAGTGTATTTGTTTCATTCATTTGGCTAGTAACCTTTATGGCTGGCAGTAGCACCTCATGGCGGAGGTGTGTCCGTATCCGTGCGTGACGGCATAGGCTTGATCCCGCGACCAAGTGCAATCGAGGCGCTAGAGGGCGTCTTTTCCATGCTGCTGCTGTGTGATGGAATGCCGTTGCCTGCCGCGTCGGCGTGTTTGTCACACAAAAACAGGGCGTCTCGGATGGCCGGCTGGGCACGCTGAGCGCAGTGGGGGGTCCGTTGGTAGTTAGAGCCGAATGCCAACTCACGCCATCATGTGTGTGTGGTCTGTCGAGGCCCGAGGGCATCGCTGGGAACCTGATTGTTGGGTGTCGCTTGCAGCAGAATTTTGACACCAGCAATAATGGGTCGCTTTTGCGGTGGAAGCCGAATACAGGGGAATCGCCTGCGCCTTGCGGGGGCTGCGAAAAGTGTTCCGTGGGCGTTGACGCTGCATCTAGACAGCGACAACCACTGGAAGCCCTTGACGTGATGGTTGGGCCTGGCGATGGTGAAATTGTAGCACCCAGCCCATGTGGGAAATTGCCCGTTTGGAGTAGGAGTGGCTGGTGTGACCTCTGAGAGATTATCCAGGCGGAATTTAGTAGAGGGTGATTCAAGACCATCAATAGGAGGGTAAACGCAACCGATGGTGTGGTGACGGCGGAGATGGGGCACTCAGCAGAAGCAGCTGTACCCATGGGTGGTGGGGTGGCCCCGTCATTCAGGACTTCAGAGTTAAAAATGGATGAAGCCATCAAGGACTGCGGCTGCGAGGGACGGCGCGACGCACCGATATGACAAGGGCGGATGTTTCTCACGCGGGTTGCACTTGACAAGCAGAGAGAACGGTCAACAAGGCTGTTTGACATTCACACGCCAAGCTGGCACACTGTGAAGTCCGTATTGCGTTTACACTGCTCTCCATGCCGGTGTTTTCTGAGCAAGGGCACCCGCTCCCGAGGAAAGAGCAGGCTCATACACTGGGTAGAATGCGCCGGGCAGGGTCCGCGAAAACAAAGCGTGCCCCGTCAA
>JAWVMR010000187.1:0-15123 GCA_036321205.1 Trypanosoma caninum | reverse complement strand
GGGGGGGGGGGGGGGGGGGTGGCGGTTGGGCCAAAATTGGTTGTCTCTATTTAAAGGCGCGCGCGAAGATACAGTATCGGCGGCCTTTGTGTGTCTCGCCCGCGGCAGGCAGGGGCCAGTGCCGGGACCAGACGCCCAGCCAGGATAACAAGCAACACCGCGCAACCTGCAGAAAGCCCCGCCGACGCAAAGGCTTGCAATGGAGCACCGGCAGGGCGGTCTCAAAATATGTCCCGCAGGCGATTGCCAACGCACAGGTTGGTGAAAGAAGAGCGTGTGAGCAATCACCGTTGCGTCGGCGCGCGTGCTGTTCGTAGGAGGTTTCTCCATATTTTTCTCTCACGCCTTTGCGATCTATACCGCCAATCGGCGGCATAACCACCAGCGGCGCCCTCAACGCTCCGTTGCTGCATGGCAGAGGCTGGTGTGGCCAAAATACGTGACTCTGTTATTAAGCGGCGCAGTGGGCAAGTAAGAAAAAGCTGCCGATCAGAAATGCAGACACCCACTAGCCTTCCCCAGGTCAACGTTGTCCACCAACGGAATATCTTTTTGCCATGCCGTTCTGACTACATACAATATATATATATATTCCCACGCCATGGGCACGACAATAAGGTCGCCGGCCTTCCTCTCCGCAAGAAGTCTGGTGCTGTTCCGCATGCGCACACCTAACAGCACCTTATCTTGTAACTTGTTATTGGCGGCACGCCGGCATATTCCCAAGAACCTTTTAGCGCAAATAAGCGTTTCAGAAATAAACGGCAGACCCAGGAACTGCATTATCTTGTCACGGTCTTGCCGCAATACCCTGCACAAAGAGGCCATTCGGAGGTCTTGGGGCCCCACAGCAATCCTGTGCACTGGGCAATGCCATTATGCTAAAGCAACCAGCATCGCCAGGGGTGTTTGTTTGGTGGTAAATTAGGCCCCCAAAATGAGGGTCAATCCGCAGTTTGTTACTTGTCCTTGGGGCCCCATTGACACCTTACCACCAAACTGAAATGCTCGGCGGCAGTGCGGCTGCCCACAACAAGGCGGATGACAGCCACGCAGTTGGTGCGGTTTCGTTATGGTTTGTCACAAGTAGTAGAGGTCGTGTAATATAATGAAATGTTGTAAAATTTTCTTTTGTACATTGCAAAAGGCTTATTCCTAAACGCATCCAATACTTTGGTTGTTAGAAGTTTGGTGTCCACAAAAAATTATAATTGATAAAAAATACTAAACCAACCATTTGACAATGCCATGTTTCACTAGCTATAATTTTTATTAAAAGAACAATTAAATTTTGACAAAGAATAAAATAAAAGCAAGGTTGTTAAAAAAAAAAAAATAAAGTAAAATATTCATAAGTAGAAATCCGTAATTAAACGCAAGCAGATTTAAACGTCAAATGCATATACAGTATTTTGTAATATTAGCTGCACACTAAGAATAATAATAATAATAAAGTAATACATTATGTTCAATCAAAGAAACCCTTCACTGCCAAACTATCATGATAAATCACTGTATGTAAAATCATACTTCCATTTGAAAACAAGCAGTTGGCACTCTGACAAACACACTAATATAACATAACAGAATATACATACGTATATATGTATAGATAGATATAAAAAGAAAAAAAAAAAAAAAAAACTGTTTTTGTTGGTTAATTTGAATAAGTTTTATTTTATTTATTTATTTATTTTTTTTTGATACAAAAGTTCTAGTAAGAAATAGAATAATAAAAAAAATTTTTTTTTGCTTATATTTGAGCCAGGTTTTTCTTCGAATATGTGTCGTTCTGAAATTCTTGTTTTTACTCCTACATGTTTACAGTCAATTTTTGTTCACTTTGGTTTTCTTAACGTCCCAGTTTCTTTTTTTTTTTTTTTTTTTTTTGCAATGACAAAAATAGCAAAATTTTTTGATTTTAATTTTATTTTACCTTTTATATATATATATATATATATATATATATATATGTACATATATTCCTTTAATAGCAAACGTCCGACCTAATATGTCTGGTTATTCAGTTTACCTAGGTGCTAAAAGATAGTCAAATACCTCCTTAGGGCCCAACAAAACACTACGTAAAAGACTTTTTGGTACAAATGGGTTAAAATCATCGCCGTAATTTTCATCTCTCAGACCCCACCGACTTCGTCTTTGTACCCTACTGTTATTACGAATTGTACCATTATCATAGTCTTTGCTGTAGTCACTAAATGGTAGGTATGCCCTAACATATGACCAGACCACGTATGCACTTACAGAAAATACAACGCTTCGAACAACAAATCGACCAAGTGCGTGATATTGCAGTTGCAGTTGATGATCAATTCGTTTCTTTATGGCACCGGGACTCCAGTCCCATATACTTGGCGGCACATATTCGCCATGACTCAGTCTTGCCGCATGTCGCAACTCCTCTTCTTTTTTCTTGGCTTCTTCAGTACGCCGGCGCTCTTCACCATCAATGCTAACATCACGCATCCCATCAGCAAGTAAAACACCAAGTGACCGAAACTGATATTTATCTAGTGAAGAGTAATTAATGTCCACAGTAACACCCATACCAACTTGCTCAAGCAATTGTCGCTGCAACAGCTCCACACCAAATAAAAATTGCGCCTCTGTTATGGGGATTAACTCTCCAGGCTCTTTGCCGATATGAACGGCAAAACATTGTTCTACATATTTTTTCCCCCAATAATAATCTTTCTTTGCAATTTCTCCATACTGCCGCACAGCCCACGCGCTGTAATCACGGTAGCGCACAAGGTAGTATTCTTCCTCGTTGATGGAGCGCAGGCCCCGTCTCAGCTTATCTTTAATAGATTTACCAGACAAAGTAGAAGTTTGGGCCGAAGAAGAAGAATACCTGCCTCGCATCCGAGAACTACAATCACTATTATCAACATTCCCATTCGCAACTCTATGCATACCAGTTTGCAAATCGATTTCATCGTCATCACGAACGTTTCGCTCAAGCTGCAACAACGCCATTGCGGTCTTCGAAAGACGGAACGCATCGTGAGAGAGATCAATGTTATCTCCGGTGCACGTGGAAAAGTTAAACTGCAGCTCTGGCAAAGGGCGACTCTGCAGCAGAACATGCGTACGATTTGCTACGGTACGGCGGTGAATTGCCTCCAATAAACTCAACTCATTTTTCTTTGCGTTAGGGACCCAGAATGTTTCAGAAATATCATGTCCAGTAACAAGTGATGCCAGCGGAGGTAAATAAATACGACTGCCACCAGACTTATCACCATCCAAGTTTTCCTCTCCCTTACCGTTCTCGACGCACAGTGAGACCGCAGTGCTAAGATTCCGATCACGAGGACGCACAATTATTGGACAACCAACTGCCGCATATGCAGAGGGAGACAAAGAGGGCTGCTGGCGGCTAACAACAGCGTTGTTCTCAGATAGCACAACAAGAGACTCACCCCATTGAGGAGATAAAGCCATTCTTTTTCTTTCTTTTTCTCTAGTTTTTTAAATTTTATTAGCAGCAACAACTAAGTAACTACAAAAAGCAAACAAATAAAAAAAAAAAAAAAAAACAGATAATAATATAAATAGATATATATATATATATATATATATATATATACATATTAAAAAAAAAAAAAAAACAGCAACAACAAAACATTAAACCCAACAAAAACAAAAGCAAATATTTAATAATAAACCTCAGCTCTAACCCACACGATCGCGTGGAATAAGACGTATTTCTTGCCCATATTTCATAAAAACATTTCCCGCTGTTTGTGCTGGGTTGATGCCCGTGCCGTCCTTCGTCGTAGCAGCCATAGAGTCTACTGAAGCGATGCCAAACTCTTCCGCTGCAAAGCGCAACACCGCGGTAAAAGGTGCCTCCTCTGCGATGCTTATAACACGAAACGGCTGGGTTTTTTCTGAGGTAAGAATAATACGGAATGTAACTTTTCCTCCACTCGGAGCGGTGATGGTCTCTTCGTTTTGCGACATTGACTGACTTCTTTTTCTTTTTCCTAGTTTTTGTTCTTTTAGATATTTTTGTTTTTTTGTTTTTAGCTACTCTCTCTTTTACTAAAAGTAAAGAAATATATATGGTGTTTTTACTACTTATATTTTTATTATTGTGACTATTGCCATTATTATTATTAAGATGTAGTGTAAGTAACAAAAAAAAAAAAAAACATAATAGTAATAATAATAGTAAACATTCCAAAAAAAAAAAAAAAAAGACAATATAGGCCCTACAGATGCATCATCACTATAGATAGATTGTTTTAAGGCTTATTATAAGTGGCTTTAGAAATATATGTATATATATATACACACAGACATATATATTGTACAAAAAAGCATAGCGTACCAATATATATATATATATATATATATATATATATATATATATTACCCAAATAAAGTAGCATTGGTTAATGGTATTATTTGTATTTGCCACAATGACTTGGTGTATATTTTAAAACAGTAATGGTAATATATATATATATATGTATTTATGTATACATAACTTCTCGTTCAATGCGATAGTAATTATGGTACATAGAGGGGGAAAAACACAACAAAAACCAAAAAACAAAAAACAAACAAAAATAAATAAATATATCAATATATAGAATTAAAAAAAAAAGCTTACTTTTTGTAATAAGATGCTCAACTAATGCTGCACGTTACACAGCCACAAAAGCCCATTTTCTTCAAGTGTTTGTCTCAAGATCATAGCCATTGTATCTACTTCGCGCCGCACCGGTAGTCTTACGTTCCGCAAAAAAGGGTGGCGCAGTGCTTCACCTGCAGTCAGCCGACGCGATGGCTCGTAAGACAATAATCTTCGCAACAGGTTGACCCCATCATCCCCAACACGCTCAGCAAACATAGACGTAGCTAAATAATCATCAAACGTTGACTGGAAACAAAGCTCTGGTGGAAGACTGTAGACTTCTGCGGAGGTGGAAGCTACGAAGGTCTTCCTGTCGGGGTCCCGCTCGCCTGATGGCAGCCCAGAGCAGGCTGATACATTAACATGTTTATCACTTGGTTGCCTTTTTTCATGTGAACAGTGCCTCAGATAAGTTTCATTGTGCGTTCGAGTTGTAATTTGCGGTGATTTTTCTTTAACACGACTTGTAGCCTCAGCCGCTTGTTGCTGAACAAATTTGGAGGCAGCCTTAATCATCTCTGCGCTCCTTGGATAAGTCAGCATCGACGACCACGTCTCTGGCGTAGGTGTTCCCAAAAGCCGAAATATTTTTACAAGTTGTTCAACATCCGTACGGCCATTTAGTAGTGGTTTTCCTGTCACCATCTCCGCAAATATGCAGCCAACAGACCACATGTCGACCGTAAAACTATAAAGTGCAGAACCCATTATCACATCAGGACTGCGATACCAGAGCGAAACAACACTATGAGAATATCTTTTCACGGGAATATTCTGAACCTGTGCTAGTCCAAAGTCCCCCAGTTTCACAACCAGCTGCAGAGCGTCTGTACCATCATAGTTAGTGCTTTTGTCTTCTAGTGAGTTATCATCACTATAATTATGATGTGCTTTGTTTAAAAATCCATTTGGCTGCGTGCCAAAATTGCGCCCTGCTGCTGACGCATCAATTGACAATGTTTTTGACGTTACAGACGGGTCGCAACGCATTAAATGCGCCCTAGAGCTAACGTTAAGAAAAATGTTTTCCGGTTTTAAATCACGATGCACAACATCGCGGCTGTGCATGTAATGTAGCCCCTCAAGTATTTGCTTCATGATCTGTCCAACTTCTATTTTCCGCCCAGCATCTGATTTGCCACAATTCTTCTTCATGTACTTCTTAAGATCATATTCACAATACTCAAAAACAAGTGTCATCTTCGGTGGTTCAAAAAGCACATCGCGAAGAGTGACAATATTTTCATGCCTCAATTCCTTCAAAAGACACACCTCACGCAATGCAGTGGCAGAGATCCCAGCATCTTCACTAGTAGCTATCATTCGCTTAATTGCAACAATCTGTCCGGTATAAAGTTCTTTGGCCTTAAAAACAATACCATAGGTACCCTCACCAAGTTTTTCCAAGCAGTGAAATCGGTTTACTGTTGACATCTTGTTATTGCAATATACGCTTTATTTTAAGGCTAGGTTACTTCCCCTCCACCAACCCCTACCCACAGAGACACACAAAAAACAAAACAAGAAACAACAAACAAACAAACAAATAATAATAAATTTTGCGCGCACAACACAAAAAGCAAGTAAACAAGAGGATCTATGTTCATATAAATATAAAATATATGGTCTACCTGCATCACATCGTATAAAAACAACAAAGCCAAACTAGTAAACACAATACCTGTACTCGTCCACTATACACAGCGTTCTCTGCTATAAGAACGGTTGTATGCGTATAGTTGGTAAATATTCTGGCAGAATGCAGAACAATATATACATTGATATATATGCACGTAAATACAATGCCTTCCCAAATAAACTAACGCAACACATACACACAAACAAACGCAACCGGGCTCCTGCGCCAACAGAAAGTATTAGCAGCGTTAATGTACTCTCTTTCTTTTTTTTTTTTTTCCACTCTCTCTCTCTATATATATATATATATATATTCCCTCTTTAATTTCTTCAGCTTATAAGTGACGTAATAGTAGAAATAACAACAACAACCCTTACAAGGTTTTTTCCTAATAATATCTTAAATGCTAAAGCAGATCAACCCCTCATAGTATTTTGTTGTTTCGTTAAAGCTGAGTTTTTTATTCTTCTACCTTCTCAAACAGACTTTGCTCTTCTCACATCAAAAAACGTTTTTATTACCCACAAATCAAAATCACCCGCTCACTCTACTCAGAATAGCGTTTTTACAGGTATATACGCATATACATGTAAAACAATATAATTTTTAACTAGCTACGCACGCAAATAAATAAATCTGAATATAAATATAAACATAAAGATATATACAATTTTAATCTAAAAAATACAAAAACAAAACGCCACCCAAAATGTAAAAAAATGCAAAAAACGTCCAAAAAAATAAAAAAAAAAAAAAAAAAGAAGGAAAGAAAGAAAAAGAGAAAAAGAGAAAAAAACAAAAACAAAAACTAAAGCAAACAAACAACAAGAAAAAAACTGTGCCGGCTTTTCCACCCCGCACTTTTGTTTTTTTTTCTTTAAAGTAGATGGCTGTTGTTGTAACCTACGCTTGCAAAAAATGATAATAATAATAATAAAATCAAAAAAGAAATCAAAGTAAATATATAAAAATGTAAACCAATAGGTGGTCAGTCACTCAAAACGAGGCTTGGCCTCCTTTCGCTTCGTAGGCACGAAGTCGAGCAGTCAGCTGCCCAATGGTGGCGTCTTTTCGCCCCAAAAATGTGTGCGCGTTGTGCAGCTTGGTGTTTGCATCGTCTAGTTCATCTCTCAGCCGGCGAACATCATCTTCCTGCGTTGCAAGTCGTGAAGAAAGAAGCTGCACAGTACCCTGCAGTTCGTTATTTAGCTGCTCACGATATCGCGCATCCTCCTGTAGCCTTTCCTTCGCCGCTTCCATTTGTGACAGCATTTCCTTAACTTGAGACACCTGCCTCTCCGCTTCGCGTTTTGCATTTGCCAACTCCTTTTGGTACTGAGTCTTGGCCGCCTGCGTTCTGCTAAGATCGGCACGCAATGCATACAGCACCTCATCCATGCGCCGCACGTCCTCTGCATACAATTCCTTTGATTCCGCTAGCTCGTCTTGCCATGACCCCGCCCGCATCGCCAAGTCGCGTTGCAGATTGTTTAGTTCCTCACGCATGCAGTCAAATTCCTTCTCTTTTGCTACCGCAGCTTCGCGAGCCTTCGCAAGTTCATTGCGCATATCATTAGCTGCAAGACGTGTATCCTCCAGTTCTGCATGATGCTGCTGAAGTAACAACTGCAGCTCTGCCTCGCGCGCCTTTACGGCCCGCGACACCTCCCTAGCCTGTTGTGTTGCCTCATCGTTGACCCTCTCAAGCTCCGTCTCAAGCTCTGCAACACGCGAGGTTGCGGCCGTGAGATCGTCGCGTGTACGCCGCATTTCCTCTTCAAGCTCCTGCTGGCGAGCCTGTGCACAGCGAAGTGCGGACGTGAGTTCCTCCATCGCTTCGTGTGACTGTTGCCTGGATGTGAGAGCTGACTCAAGAGCGCGACGTTCTTCTTCTAGCTGCCGTTCGCACGCTTGCTGACGCCCCTCAGACTCAGCCAATGCGCGCTGCAACCGTTGACATTCAACTTCTGCCTGTGTCTTTTGCGCGCGGCTTACCATCGCGCTTTTCTCCAGCGCTGCAACTTGTTCAGCCGCTTCCCGCTCGCGATCATCCGCCGCATGCTGAATCTCATCTATCAATCGCCTGTTTTCCGCCCGCGTGCTATGCAAAATCTGTGTTTTTGATGCAAGCTCGTCGCGAAGCCGTTGCTCCTCTACTTCACGCTGCTTTGCCTCATGTTGCAGCGTCACCACCTCCTCAGTGCGCTCGCGGAGTTGTGTGCGAAGCTGGTTCAGGTTGTTTTGCCACTCCTGGCCTGCCGCTCTCTCCCGAGTACGGTGTTCCACCTGCAGCGCCTCCAGCTCCTTGGCAAGGCGGTTCACGGCAGCCTGCAACCCATCCGCTCGAACTATAGCAAGATCTCTCTGAGACTCAACATCTTTGCGAAGCGTACTTTCCTCTGTTAGTTGACGTCGCAGGCTCTCAATGGTGTTCTGCAGCTGGGTAACCTTTTCTCGGTGCTTCTTTTGCAGCTCCTCACGCTGCTGTAGCGCCTCCTCTGTTACTGCCTCTTTCTCCTGCCTAATTTGGTCTAAAGCCTGACGTAGCGATTGCGCAAGTTTCTCCTCATTTTTTAAAAAACCCTGTCGCTCCTTTTCGTGTTGGCTCACAAGTTCTTCACGCTGCCCCACTGCTGCCTGCAGTTCTTCATAAACTCCAGCCACTTCTCGCCTGTATGCATCCTTCAAAGCCTGATGTTCTAAAGCATGAGACTCATCCTGAAGTCGCAAGCGTTCTCGAGCGCTGCGCACCTGATCTTCTAGTTCTTGCTGCTTGGTAGCCTCGCTATCAAGACGTCTCAATAAGTCTGCTTTTTGCGTTGTTAGTTCCTCTACTTTCCATGTGTGCTGTTGGTCAACTTCCTGCAGTCGTTTTTCACATTCAGCACGCTCCTTTGCAAATGTTTCTTCAATCTTAGCAAGCCTTTCTTCCATTTTCTCTTTTTTTACTTCTAAATCCTTTTGTTCAGCAACAAGACGCTCGGTTTCTTCGCGCTCAGACTGCAGCGCAGCTCGCAAAGACGTAATTTCGCGTCCCTGCTCGGCAATAAGAGCCTCCGTCTGCTGGCGATAGTCTGCCATTATATGACTTTTCTCATCGCGTTCACGTTCCAATAATGCAAGTAGTTGCTGCTTGCGCTGCGCAGCCTCCCCAATGATCTCCGCCTTTTCTTCCATAAGATTCTCAGACAATCGTTTCAAAACAGTGATCTGGTCTAGCAATCGCTGCGTATGCTCCGCGTGTTCGTTCCTCACCAACTGTATCGCGTCATTATATTGTCTCTGCAAATTTTGATTTAGGTCACGTTCTCGTGCCAGTGCTATGCGAAGATTCTCTATTTCGGTGCTTTGCCGTGCGCAGTCCTCCCGGATATCCGCCAACTCCCTCTCCGCGGTTACGAGCATTTCCCGAATTTCGGCTTGCCGCAGCAGTGTACTGTCATTAGATACTGCGGCGTGCATATGATGTCCACTATTTTCTCCAACGCTCGGCATCCTGCGTTGATGTGACAAGCAGTGATAGTCAGCTATGTCGCGAAGGTGTGATGCAGAGGGTGTGTCACCCTCAAAAGAAAATTGCACGGCGGAATGAAGATTTGTGCGCGGCTCATCACTTTCTTTTTCTTCTGTCAACTTTCCCCCGCTAGTTGTTGACTGCAGCAGCGGCGGTAGCTGTACAATATGGCTTTGCATGTCTTCATCCGTGTTTGTAGGAGGATACAAGATGTCTAAGGCAGAAGAAGTGTGAAGGGCAAGACCTCCATTGCTCATCGCGCTGCTGTTAACAGACATGCACTTCCAACACTTATTATTTTTCTGCGTTCCAACTTTCTGTCACCTTTTTTTTTTTTTTCCAGCCTTTGTTCAACTTCTCCTTTTGCGCCTTATAGACTTTCAGCCGCCCTACACAGACAGCCACACAGCAAAACACACAAACACACACACAAACCGCTACCTACACTCTTCCTACTTTCCCCAGAATTATTTATTTATTTATTTATTATTATTATTTTTTTTAAGAGTGCAGACCACCCTATATTAAAGGTAGTGTTTCTCCCGTTATTTATGTATTGCAATTATGTAAAAGTAAATATTACAATAAATGTGGCAGCAACATGCGCTAGTCAGAAAATTCAAACCGTAAAAACAAACAACAAAACAAAACAACATAAACAGAAACAGAACCACACTCAACACTCCACTCACTCACATAGACACGTAAACAAATAAATCCCACCAAGATTTTCATTTTGGGGAAGAAAAAACAACACTCATTGACTCTAAGTGGCGTACAACCGCATCTGCACGCCGCGCCCACTTGGTTTTCAAATCCCTATAAAATTCTCCTGGATAATTCTGCTCAAGTAAAGTTGCTTGTGTTTCCACCACACTTACCACACGCCGCACAAGACATAAAAGCTCAGTTTTCTGCCCATAGAGCGGAGAGTGAATAGAAAGTAAAAATCCTTCATCATCTCGCTCCTTTAACAGGTCGCCATCGTAAAGCTCTGCACCACATGTCACAAGCTGTGTGAACGCACTGACTTTTGCTAATGTCCACTGGACAAAACCACCTTTCTTTGTAGCATCACCAGCAACAGAACTAGTCACTTGAGTCTCTGGTGATAGTTGTGGCACGCGGTAACGATGCGTACGGTCTTTTTCTTCAATATCTCTTACAAGTGAGGCTTGTAGCTCAAGCACACTCTCTCTAAGACGCCAAAAGGATTCAAAGCTCGCGTTTATCGCGTCATGTTCAAATGGAGTAGGTGAAATCTCATTATGATTTATGTCGACTGCGGCGATGTTAGTGCCCGCATCACCAACAGAAGACGTCGACGGACGACAAACTCGCTTCAACATTTCCATCACCTTACACGCATCCAAAACGCAGTTATTGTACTGCATGCGATAGTAGAAAAAAGCCGTAAGATCGTCCCCAGTAATACAAAAGCTCAAATATAAACGAAGAGAGTCTCTAAGATGACAAAACTGAGAAATGGTCGGAGAAAAAACAATAGTTGCATTGTTAGACCGTTCGCAACCTAAAGATTCCCCAAGCTGTCGCAATCGTCCAATCTCAAGATTAATATCACGAATAGTTTCACGTAACTCCAAATAGTACTCCGAGCTGAGTAATCGACACTGCAGACGCGGATCGTGAAATGTGTATTCTCGTAGATAAAATTGACCAGCACGGTTTTTAAAAAACAAAAAAACATTACTGATATCGTGCATTTCGTATCTAGTGATTCGTATTGTGCGTCGTCGCCGTGCTTGTGAAGAAAATGTAGCGCCATCAACAGAAGACAAATCAATAGAAACGACCCCTTTGTCAGATTGGTTTTCTTGCAATGGTGTAGTATCAGCAGTGGGGAAAGAAGAGTTTACAATACCCTTCGGCGCCGCACTTATGTTTACCAAATTTTCTTCGCGGCTAAACTCTTTTTTGCCTTTATTCTTTACCTGCTCAGGAATAATGTAAGTTCCAGGCGCAGGAATTGTTCCCTCTCCATCCAAAATTTGCAAAATATTTGCCACCCACTGAATAGAAATATCAAATGCCTGAATAAACAAGGTAAAAGCCACACAAACACCATTCCCACTTGCAATATTTTTCCCCAAAACATCGTTCTCTGAAGAATTAATCACCTGGGTTTTGTCTGACGTTAGCCCCATCACTGACAAAGACACTCTTTGTGCATCTTGCTCAACCGTAACCGCTCTACCTCTCAGAGTAACTTTTCGATCACCTTTCCCAACAGTCACCACAGTAAAGGCATAGTTGTGTTGTTTGTTAATGTTAGTTAACACGTCCTTTCCATGTTGCAAGCGCCGCTGCAACAATCGCAAAAGTACTTCATGAGGTCTAAAACAATCTTGCGCATTGCAAAACATATCGGGCGCAAATGAGTTGGAGCTTGTATACAATCCATAATCTTCAAGAATACCGCCACAGTAATGATGAACTGGTGGCAAAGCAGAATCTGGCGCTAACTGCAATTGTGGTGTCTCTTTAGCAAAAGTAGTACTTGGTTTTAAGATAAAGTCGGTAATAATCTGAATGTCTGCAATAAACCTAGAACATGTATTTTTCAAAATTTCTATTTCTTCTTTGGAGCATTCAATTGAGATCGTAGCAAATTGAACAAGTATCTCTTGATCACTCAATGTAGGAAAAACAATCGCCATATATATATATTTCTTCGTCTTTTAATAAACTCAGAATTAATACAATCTTTACACAACCTTTTATACTGCATTGCACAGCACAGTAACGCAAAAAAAAAAAAAAAAATTTTTTTTGTCAAACAAACAACAACAACAACAAAATAAAAAAATAGACCCCAAAGTTTATTTGTCACACATAAAATATTTCTTCTGACAAACCTCAAATAACATCTACTTCTTGGCACCTTAAGAGTTACCTCCACCACACATACAAAACCTAATATATATATATATATATATATATATATATATATATATAAACTACTATAAAATTAGCTTCTCATTTTTTCTTTATAGCTGTGGCATCATATGCTTCCCATTCATCTATTGATTTAAATGGCTTCGCCACAATATACTGTGATGTCCCAAAATGCCTCTCTTCCATCTTAACAGCTTTGAGCCCCGCAAGACGTATATAGCGTCGAATATCACGATTCCACCAACATCCCCATTGCTTTGCATGGCGGGGCGCCCATTTGTCAAGATAATCATTTAATCGTGACCAACGTCCTTTACCATGTTCAAGCAAAAGAATATACCCACTTGGTTTACATACACGTGACATTTCACGAAGAGCACGAACCGGATCATCAAAGCTACATAAACCAAACATGTCGATAACGGTATCAAAGCTGTTGTCAGAAAACGGTAGCTGCTCAGCTGCGTAATTTGCCACCGCAAAAACCCGGTTGTTTTCTCCTTTTAAACCAGTTAAGTGCACAAGCATCCCAACTTCCTCGTCACGCTGTCTCAGCGCTAACTGACCACTCGCATTTAAAAGAGGTAGCATGCTACCAGAAATTTTGCTTTGCAAAATTGGTGCCACTAGTCCGTTAATTAATGCACCATCATTATTCTTTAAAGACATGGAACACACATCCACAACAGTCCCATCACCGCGGTAAATTTTTCGCTTGACTACACCCTCTGCAAGGATATGCCGCGGGTTACCAACTTTTTCCCTCAGGACTTCTTCACCAGAGTCTTTTCCTAGTTTATCTAATTTATCAATAAAGTCAAGAATACCAACAACGTCATAATCCGGATAACGGTATGGCCAATAGCCGTATCGTTGATAAATTTGCCGTGCTGCAGAGTTCACCATGCCAGGAGAGCGATCACTCATAACTATCTCTACCACCGCTGAGTTATTTGCTTCCGCATTTTCTTTTCTATCATCCAAATCCTTATGTGACACAGCAAAAGAATTCCGCAACAAGGCATCGTAATACACAACATTACCACCACAACCAGCACCAACTTCTAAAACACGACCACGTACCAAACCCTCATCACGCAATAACCGTCTCCTCCAGCGGCTAATACCGAGATAAAATTCTTGTCCACGAGTCTTTTTTTCATAAGCATTGTCCTTTGAAAGAACATCGTACCGCTCAAGACGCTGTTGGTTGTCTACTGTATAACTGGGCGGCGGACTAAGAGCAATACTAACAATATATGCCGTGCCTGAAAACACGGTGGCACATGAACTAAAAAACACAATTCGACCAAGCATTTTTTGTCTTCCTGCCACCTTATATATATTTTTATAATAATAATAAAACAATAAAACACACCTTAAACAGATAAAAGTCTCTTTCCAGAGATATTACCTTTTTTCTGCATTACTACCAACACCCATAAAAAAAAAAATATATATATATATTATTACACCAGTACTTGTGCATAATTTACGCTATTCTTGGCTACCTGAGCATCAGAAATCACTTCTTCACAAAGCTCGTGCGTTGGGATAGCGTTTTCTTCTAAAAGTGTTTTTTCTTCAGAAAGAGCACCAGAAGCCTGAAGTAGCTCGCCAAGAAGAAGGTCATCGTCATATCCATCAAGCGGCTGCGCCAGAACACCATCTATCAAACAAGATTCTTCAACTGTTTCAACTGTATTATCCATTAATCTCGTAATTTCGTCTATGTTCAACATGGCGTTCAGTCTCGAAAGCTCCTCTTTTCCACTTTTTAAGGCAGTAAACACCTCAATTTCAACTTGTTGAAATTCCACTGTGTCGATCAACTTTTGCACATTGTCTAACATGTCACTAATGCTATCAACTAACATTTTTTGGGCTTTCTCTCGCTTTAGACAATACAACGCCTTACGACGATCCCCAGCGCGTAAAAAAACACCAGCCTTGGTCCGTTCTTCATTTGCAATAATGTCATACCTCTTTATCGCGGCCATCAGTTTGTCACGTTGTAATTTTAGCTCCAAGTGTGCCCTGTCAAATGAAGTAATAACAGCCTTGGGTACATCTTTTGAAGTTCTGTTGGTTTTCTTGCGTTTACTTGAATTAGAACCCATTGTTGCAGAGCAAAAAAAAAAAAAAAAGAAACTCTAACTGACACACACACACACAAACAACAAAAAAAAAAAAAATGGAAAAATGGAAAAATGGAAAAACAAAAAACAAAAAACAAAACAAATAATAAAATAAAAAACTAGATTGCAGCCCAACATTCACTTAAAAAAACTTCAAAGAATAATATCGATTAAAACACAGATGCACACGCACACACCCGCGCAGCAAAACCGGCACGGCTAGAGGCCGGACAGGGTGAGAACAAGC
>JAWVMR010000186.1:18257-39524 GCA_036321205.1 Trypanosoma caninum | reverse complement strand
CCAACGCGGAGGAAACGGCGGGTGTCATCACACGGCGCGTGGTAATGGGTCCTGCAGCCATCAAACGACGCATCATAACCATTTTTTTCTGCTTTTTTTTTTTGTTTGTTTTTATTGTTGTTAGTATAATATACTCTTTTTTTTTTTGTTTTTTTAGTTTTCCTACGTGCAAAAAACTAAAAACAAGCACACAGAGAAAAAGATAGAGAGAGAAAGATAAATAAATAAAAAAAAAAGGCTTTTATATAATATCCACTTTATTACAAACAAGCCAATATCACCAGTTCACAGTTTTTCCAAGTAACGCAGGATTTTAACAATACTATTACTCTTTTACACTTTATAACAACACGCAACCATTGCTCTGTTTATCACTCAACGCACTAAAAACAAAGCAAAAAACAACAACATCAAATAATTTAGCCCTTATCTTTGTTAATTCAAGTATACGTGCATGTTTGCATCAAAAAATTCTTAAAGTAACACAATTGATCTATGTGTATCTACATATTATTTA
Organism: Trypanosoma caninum; assembly: GCA_036321205.1. Classification (NCBI taxonomy): domain Eukaryota; phylum Euglenozoa; class Kinetoplastea; order Trypanosomatida; family Trypanosomatidae; genus Trypanosoma; species Trypanosoma caninum. Next base: position 39,007 of record JAWVMR010000186.1, on the reverse strand, counting down.
TTTATTTTTTGTTGTTCAAAATTAATACAATCCTACAAATAAAAATAAAAAATATATATATAGATAGATACATATACATATATTTTTTGTTTTGCTCCGCTTTCCTTTTTTTTTTTTTTAACTTCTTTATTGAGCATGTTAAACCACTTGAGTCTTCAAATTCACCCTCTCTTCCTCTTTATTATTATTCCCTTTTCTTAACTTGTTTAATTATCTTCACCTAAAAACTTGCTTTTCATTCAATTCTCTTTGTGTTTCTTTACTCGGTGCAATGACAGCGGCGTCCACGAATGTCAAATTTAACCTTGGCATTCTGAAACTTGTTTTCGCCACTGTGCTCTTCTTTTTTTTGTCGCACATGCTTTACACGCCCGCGGTCCATCTCACTCTCCCACCGCGGGTCCCGCACACGCTGACGGAACTTCGGGGCGTGTTTTGGCCTTACAGCAGTCGCGGGGATGCACTGCCGCCTCATCTCCTCCAGAGCTGTAACAGCGTGATGTCCAAAAACTGCATTATTTTCGCCATTTGCCAAACCGCTCGCACCTGTCATTGCGGGTTGTGCGGCACGCGTAAGAGCCTTTACAATACCGCCGTACCGTGAAAATTTGAGAGCAGTGTTTTTTCCCCCGGCTTGCAACTTCTTCTCTTCTTCAGCAGATGCAGGAGCCGGCAACACATTGTACTCGCTGTTGCTGTCGGTCTCTGATGACTCGATCTCATCCCCAAGACTATTCGCCGCAGCGCCCCCGTGCCCATTTGTCGTGCCATGTGATGAGGCCTCTGTCGATCCCATTTCATGCTGGAGGCGCCTTTCGGATGTTTTCCTCTTTTTAAGAATTTTCTCAACTTCCTCATCATCCAGTTGGCGCCCCAACTCGTTCTCCTCTTCTTCATCAGCATCCTTTTTGGCAAAATGCCCAAACGTCACAGTCTCTTTCTTTGCGGTTAAGCGATGCATTGTCGATGGCTCCTTTGAGACATGTGTTCTAGCCTGCTTTGCGGAGACAGCGCTTGAGGACGAGGGTTCCACAAATGAATAAAACAACATGTACGCCTGCTGCCCAAGAGCATTTTGTTCGTCGCAATATGACACGCGTGAATCGTTGCACAAAAGCCACGTCCCGTTACGAGCGCGCACAAAACTGTAATAGTGACCATAGTTAAGAGAACCGCCCTCGTGAACACAAACAGCGTTAAGCTCATATAAACATGAAAAAGTGTTTTTGACAAAACCGTCACACTCGTCACCACTGCGGCAGCTTCTAAGTTTTAGTAGCCCTTTGGATGTACAAAAAGGCGCAAGATCCAGAACAGTTGGATACTGAATATACCTTCCCACTTTTCCACCCCTGCAGCTAAAGCGTTTCAAGTGGATAATAATCACTGGTGGCAGCTTGTGAAGCTGAAATCGCTTTGTCGCACGCACACCAACTCCACGCGGGCTGACGTAAGAGCGTCCATCCAGCCTTTCCTCCTCGCATAGGTTTGCTAGACAATGCTCCAGCGTTTGACCCACAACATCCACACTAAGAGTGACAAAAGGATCATATGTACTCGAAAGCAGCGTACCACTGTTACGCTCAGAGCTGCTTATTCCAAGATCACCCGCCTCCTGCAATTTGCCTGCTATTTTTAAACGATCAATTTCCTCCTGTTTGCTCCATGCCACCACAGAGCGAAGATAACCATTCACAATACGCTGCAGTGCGGTTGTCTGTTCAATGTGGTGTGCAACTTTTCTTGATCCGACAGTACGGAACAAAATCGATCTATGACAAGCGTGCAGTAGCTCAAGAAGAAACTCATGCGCATCCCCCTGCGAACCAAGCCTAAACTGTGGTGACAAAGAGCTTAAGTTGGAGACAATATGGCTTGGGCGATAGATCCCATTTGACGTTGCGTGAATTTTCCGAACCGTTTCACCCAACGCATATGCATAATCATATGGCGCCCCAACAAGATGCGAAGACAAACTCTTAAAATTGTCTGCAAAATACTGCGCTAATGCCGGCGTATAAGCCAGGGCTTGTAGAACGCTATTGACAAAGCACGTGTTGCCCATGTTCTGCAGGCCGCAGCCATTTGGTCCAATGCTCAGCCAGCGCAGGTTAAGCAAGTGACGCAGCTGCTCATTACGGCAAAGCATCACCTCGTCTTCAAGATTCAGTGGGTCGTCGTCGTCGTCGCTGTTGTCTGTGCCTTCTTCTCCCATGGAGTTGCCGCAGTCGCTGGATGAGACATTCCCACTTTGACGGCCTGCCTCAATTTTGCCAAACTGTTCTTTGGCGTGACGGGGATTCAGCACAATTGCACGTCGCGGGTAATTGGTTACAAGCGGCTTCCTGTACCGCTCAAATTGAATTGGTCGACAAATAGCTTCACGACCAACAAAACCGTTAGGACCGTTAAATGCGTCCATTGGATGCTTTTAGGATTTTAAAAAGACTCCCTAAAGCTACGCCAGTACTGCCTTGGTTCCTTGCTCACACACAGAAACATGCAAAAAAAAAAAAAGAAAAAAAAAAAAAGACAAAGCAACAACAAAAATAAATATTATTATTATTAAATAAGCAACTAAATAACGCAACGAGCGTCATTGCTACGCCCCCTAAAAATAGTGATAGCATCAGTGAATTAAATAAATAAAGATATAAATATATAGATTTATACCAGCAAATATATCACGCCACAGAATTTTCTTTGCTGTCCAGCCTAACGCGCTTTTCAGGTACGGTGTCCGGCGTAAAAAGTGTCCTGCGGGCGTTGTAGCGCCGAATTTCCTCAGTACGTGAAGCCGGCAGAATATGTAAGTTTTCATTGTCGCTTGTAGTTGTGTTACTACCACCAGCAGCAGGTGCAGAGTCGGCAAGAGTCACGGCAGTCCTGTTACCACCCTCAACAGCTGTGCCTTGAGCAACTGGAGAAAAAGATGCGGTGGGAGAAGAAGGAACAAACAGCGTTCTCGTAACACCACAAGAACAAGAAAAAAAAGGTGACAAGCTCGTTTTTGGCTGAGCACTATGTTCACTAAAAGGAACTGAAACAGCGACACGAAAGGCATTAGAATGTTGTAATGAAGCCCCAGAAGCTGCGGGTACGGAAGTTGGTGGACTCTTCGGCAACTTCGGCGGGGTTACATTAAAAGTGGCGGTTGTGGCGGTCGTGGCGGTATTTGGCAAAATAGCACTTTTTGGACTGAGAACAGCAGCAGTTGTGGGTAACTTGTGAGTATCGCGCCGACGTCGCAACGTTTCAACATCAATCAGCACAGCGTCAGCCATGTCCACAACTTTGCTTTCACGCTGTGAAACTTGCAGCGTCTCTGTGTGGTCACGCACCTGAAAAGATTTTTTGGCACTTTCACCGTTTTCGCTATTTTGGGTTGCGGGGAGTGAAAGAGATCTAGAACCTGCAAGAAATCCCTCAAGTTTCAGCTGTTTTTTCTCCTGCGATGAGGGGGTAGGACAGATGTCAGAGCGTGGAATACGCAGCGTGTCAACATCTGCACACCACCCATCACCGACCTCCTTTGTGTCCTCCAGCACTGCATGTGTCACGGTTAATTTGCTCTGCAGCATTGGCCAGATAACGCTATCAGAGGTTCCCTCCGCAAGAAGGTACTTAATTACACACGACGATGATTGTCCAATGCGATGAACTCTGTCTTCACACTGCTGATGTGTACTCGGATTCCAGTCAAGCTCGGCAAATACAACATTTGAAGCACATGTCAGGTTGTGGCCTACACCAGATGAATGCATTGACAATACTGCCACGTGGCAGTTTGGCGCCGTGCAAAAATGTGTTATAAGTGCCTCTCGTTGGGTCGCAGGTGTTTCTCCTGAAATATAAATGTAATCCAGAGGTTGCTTGGGTTGAACGCTCTCCACGGCGGCACGAATGGCCTCCATCATGCACTGATGATGTGCAAAAATAATCACCTTTTGACCAGATTCAACCATTTGCTCCGCTGTGCTTTTCACATAGTCCTGAACAGCCGCTATTTTGGCCCGCGCAGTCGCTATTTTAAGATCAAAGGCATTTGGCCCTCGTGATGATGATAAATTCGGCGACGCACCACCGCAACTACCACTAGCAGCAGCAGCAGCAAATGATGATGATGATAATGTTGCGCCATTTTTAAAAGAGTTTCTAAGCGCCAAAACACCTTTCTCTAGTGCCTTCTTTTCCTTTGGTGTAATGTAAACATAAAGTAGTTGCCTGCTCTTTGAAGGCAACTCTGCCCCAAGCTCTCGCTTAGTTCGACGAATAACAAAATTCTGAAGCAAAACATGTAACTCACTCATGTTGGAATGCCCACTATAATCTACACCAAAACGACCCACAAATGCATTACAGTATCGTGCGCCAAACTGTGTTTTTGTTGGCATCCATGATAGGTGCATGATGGCTTGCAGCTGAGGATAAAGCTCAATAGGCCTTGACAATGTTGGTGTGCCTGACAACAACAAGACCCGGCGTGCTGCGCGACATATCTTCAAAGCTGCCATTGTTCTTTTTGAGTCCACAGTCTTGATGTAATGAGACTCATCAAGAATTACAACCTTAAATAAACATGAAAACGACTCCAGACACTTTAATGAAGAGTATGGTACAATAACCACAGTATGTACATCTGACACACTAACCTTGGCCGTCTGTAGTATAGCAATCCGGCCTACAGGTATGCTGCAAAAGCGAATGCATTCCTTTGCCCAGTTTTCCACCAAAGACAAAGGACACACAATAAGAACAGGCCACTCATCGCGGTAGTGATGCGCCACAGCCAGCGCCTGAACAGTTTTTCCCAAGCCCATGTCGTCTGCAATCATGCCGCGTCCACCACGCGAAATGATAAAATCCACGCCTTTTTTTTGAAACGGACGCAGGTGTGAATATACAATATCATCCACATCAGCGTGCTGTGAAAGATTCTCGTCAACGTTCTTTTCATGCTGCAGCAAAATTTCCTTAGCGGCGTCCCAACAACGAAAAAAAAACTGTGGAATTTCCTCCACTTGTACTCGTGGCGATTGCATTTGCCTAAGTGCTGCAAGCAAAGGACCGTATGACTCCATTGGGTACATATACACCTCTTTCACCACATGCCACATCGGCTGAAACCGCGTGTCTTCGAGCACGGCCCTTGTCGCAGCACACGTCGAAAGTGTTTTGGCAGTTACATGCGGGGTCTTTATATCTGGATGCATCGCGACCTCAAACCAAACAATCACATTGTCGTTTTGATTATTAGAGAGGGAAGGCACAATTCTGCGATATCCTTCGGCCTGCACTGGGGCCACCGCAAAAAAGCGACACTTCCCGATCGCGCAGACATAACCTGGAGTGCCAGCCTTCAATAGTGTGCACTTAACCAAGGCACCACAATAACAATTCATTGCACGTGATAGACCTCGCCACTGCAGCAACTTAACGCGTCTTTTATTTAAACAAGCGCAAGCAAAATAGTAATAGCAATAATGGTGTGTTAGCAGTTGTGTTCAATAGTACCACATGAACACATAAAACAAAAAATAATAATAATAAATAAAACGCAAGAACAAAAATACACCAACAGCATCAATATATATATATATATATATATATATATCCGTTTTAATTTGGCAAAAGAAAGTTTAAGAATTAACCGTAAATATTTGCACATTAAAAAAAAAAAAAAAAAAAACAAGAAAAAAAGCACTGGCGTAAAAAATCCTAAAATTGTAATAACTAAAAAATAAAAAAATAAATAAATAGTGGTAACAAAATGCACCTTCATGTTTTGTCATCGCCTTACTTTCACAACAGGACGCCTTTCATTAAAATAAGACTCCCGTTTTCTCGAAGTAAACACGTTTGCAGAGCGTTCAGTCTTTTTACGCATGCCTTGCAAGATGTCCTCGATGCCGTCCAAAACATCTTTAGTCGTTACCTTATTGGCAATCAATACGCCATGGATGAGTTCAATTTGTTGCCGCGCCTGTTGTGCGTAAAGCGGGGAGGCAGCAGCCAACGGCACAAGTTTGCGAAGCAACAGGATCACCTCCATAAAAAATGGCTCTCCATACATGTGCACAGTGTCGCCATATTCCCTCGTCAGCTGCTGCGCAAACCCGAGAAGCCACGACAACAGATGCACATCTTCCATCGCCTGCCTGGCGACAGCGGAGGATGTTGTGCACACGCAGCGAACGCAACGCAGAAGCTGCAGGCGAAGTTCCGAGGAGGCAGCCACCATTGAAATGAGCATCATTACCGCCTGCAGGCACTCTGAGCGAATAAGTGCCATCATGTCACCATTTGTTTGACACCCAAATTGAACTAATCTAATAATAAAATCTAGCTGCAAAGGCGCATTTGATTGCAACTCCTGCACCACCTCGTTTGCGGATGCAATAGCCACCTGACTTGTAGTCCTACTACGTATTACCTCTTGACGTTTAATCATCAAGGGGGTTGTGATGCAAGCAAGAGGGAATGATGTAAGAAACTGGTGTAGCGGAACAGGGTTCGCAAAAGCCTCCTGTGTTTTCAACAAAAAGCGCATAATGTCGTTGTGTAATGAGTGCCCAGCGTCCGCAAGAGGCCGCAGCGCCATTACCAAGAATGCCGATATTGGCGCTGGAAGTCTCGGGCAAATCCACGTGGGCTCTTTTCCGTCACCCCCGCATTGTTCTTGCTGTGTGACTAACCGCCCGCCCTTTTTAGCAGCCAACTGCGTAAGCTTCAGCCGCGCAAAACCAACAACGATGCGAGTTGGGCCGCTTGGCGTCCAGACGACTGATAACGCTGTTGCACCAAGTCGCCGAAGTTGCGGGTCTGTGAATGACAAAGAGCGCAAAAGAATTGGGATGCACTTTGTGCCAATATTCTTTCGTGGGAGTTGCTCAGCTGGCATAGAAAGCACGGTATGAATAAGGGGTAGTAAATAACGCGGATCAGTGACACTCATCGCAGTGGTGGCATCAAAAAATGAAAGCGGAACGTCGTCCTGAACAGAGAACTCCGGAAAAATACATCGCAATACATCCCAACCCGCGCCACCACCTCTTGTGTTTAATAAAAGTGTGTTGTGAAGGCGCGCAGGACAGTGCAACGCCGCAGCTTCCACTTCATCGTCGGTCCACGTGTCAACAAGAAGCGAGAGCATGTTCACCTCAGGAGTAATATTCGGTGCACTTTGATGATTCATAATAACAAAACGTTCCTTTATAAGTGATTCAGGCACCGAGACACCACTAAAAACCCGCAACGTTGTTTCCTCTTGCAAATCTTTTACCTCTTTACAGTGTTCATTATCACTTCCACGTTCCTCTTCCCGTTCTGTTTCTGTAGCACAGTTCACAATAACCTTTTCACAGTGTAATTCCATAACTTGCTCCTTTTGTTGACATTTTTTCCCCTCTTGTTGCACCATATAGGACATGGTAAGCAGAGTGGCGTACCGTATACGGTCAGTAATTGACAACGTCCCCGAGTAAGTGCTGATAAGCAGAGCAGACAAAGCATTAAGCGCACCTTCTCCAAGAATAGTATGTGTCTTAGGCAAAAACTCTCTGCATTCAACCATTCCATAAAGCATTACATGCATGGCTGACAACAAAAAAACAAAAAAACCCACAATATTACCTTCATTCACGTTACAATCAAGCAACACTTGTGTAACAGCGGTTGCATCTTTTGCGATAGACTTCAACAGCGTTCGACAACAGGCAAAAAGCTCACAAAATGACCCCACATAACACTCACTTTTATTACAAAAAAAGCCCTCTCTAAGCTCATTAAGACGCTGCAAAAAAAAAGCAGCAAGTTCCCAGCCCAATGTTGGATATTTGCACCATACAGAAGGACAACACTTCACGCTATCACCCCCTTGTTCAACTACGCCATCATAGTTGTCATTACATTCATTATTGCTTTTGGTTCCGTTGCCAAAACGCCGTAGTAACTCATCAAGTGCACCGCTTCTAACTATAGCAAGTAAACCTATCTCCTCCTCAATGTCTGCTGTTGGCGTCGGGACCTTCAATGTTTTGCAGAACTCAAAAACTTGATCGTGCAAAGGACGTAAAACTGAATGCACCTTTTCTGCTTGCAGCATTGTTAGCGCAATGCGTCGCTTGCCAAATTGTCCTTCATGTGCACTTGTAAAGACAAAAGGCAGAGTTTCTTTCATCCATTGAAGACGATTCGGCCACTTGCATGCAACTCTCTCAGTTACAGCTTTGAATAAACCCAAGTGCTCCTTCAGGTCAGCTGTCCACAAGTCGTTTCCTCCATATGAGTTCTCGCATGCAGTTCCTCCTTTGGTATTTTTATTTTTCCTGATGCTACTAGTTTTTTCGTCATTATTATTATTACTCTTGAGGGTATTTTTCCCATTATTCAGCCTCATTTCCTTTTGTATCATTACATTTGTTCCGCTTTTCTTGTCCAAATTTATCACTGAACTTGCAACCTCGTTATCGCCAACACCACTATTACTGTTGCCGTTTGGGGCAAACTTTTCCTCATTTTTAGTTATAAAAGTTCTAGATGAGGTGACAATAATACCACTGTCTCCTTCCAGCAATTCCTGCGCAATGCGATCAGCAGATTTAGACAAACTTCGCTGCAATAAATAGTTAATCAAATGCACAAAACAAGGAAGAGTTGACTCATCCATTTCCATAAGCCACAAAAAAGCTTCTTCCAACTCGCACACAAAACGCACAGTAACGCTATGCACAGTCCATTGAATAAGCCGCGCAACCCATGCCATCGCCATTTGTGTGTCCTCGTCATGTCGTTCGCGGTGCTTCACAGCCCACAGCATCACACTAAGCAAAATTGGCCACTCAAAAACACCCTTTTTTGTACTGCTCATTGTGACGTGGTGCAGTTTTGTCATCGAAACACCATGCAAAAAAGCAGAGACAAAAAGCGAGCACAAAAGAGAGATACTTGGTGCTGACCATGCGGTTAAAACATCCTCACCTCGACAAAGGGCATCTTCAATAGGGCGGGCACACGCACAAAATGTGGGCAAAAAAGATGGAACAGCACTAAGCCAAGACATACGAAAATTAAACACCTCAACATAGGACTCCATAAGCACAAACATACGCTGTGCAATAAAAAGCACCTTCTCCGCTTGCTTATCTACCTGCCTATTTCCTTCCATATTGCCATAAAATGATAACAACATTGGATGAAGCTGCTGTGTCATACGGTGCCAAAACTCTTCGCGACGAGGGATTGACTTTAGCAAAACGGCGTGCACCTTTGCGTTAAATGCTTCCCAGTCTTGGCAATTTCCTTCAGAAATTTCCGAATTATCACTAACATTCTGCAGTTTGGCAACTAAACGTCGGACCGTTTTTGCTCTTGTTAGAATTGCTTGAGTTAATTGAATGGCAAATAAAAGCATCAAAATATCAGTAGATCCAATGATAAGACGGTGCACGTATTCCGCCACCCAGGGTGGACATACTTCCTCAACCACATTTTCTGGGCTCATAACAAAAAAAGTTGACGCCTTTGCTTCAACACTCTCAAGTCTTGCCTTACCAGCCGCCAAATGGTACGGAATTGGCGCAAGCATAGCGCGTGTCATCACGTTTAGAGTGGCCATCGTCTCAGTAAAGGCAGAAATGCGAGTAGTGTTACCGCTGTCACTAAGATGCCCCGAGATACGTGTAAAGTACGGTCTGATTAAATCTGGCGCCTGATGCAAGATAAATATCACGAGACGTGTTGCGACCTGAGACCTTTTTGGGCGAAGGTGTCGCAAAATAAAAAAAAGCAAATAATTAGGCATTCCCCTTTCTTCTGAGTCAAGACGCACCACTTGATAGTCGCATGGTGACTCTGCCAAATCCACCGCAATCCTAGATATAATGTTCGCAGCGTATTCTGAGACGAGCTCATGATCAAGTGCCCTTGCAAGAAGTCGAATAACGTTCTTTTGAGCCAAAAGCACAGAACGCTTTTTCAACGGCAAAATGTGCCCAGACATAAATCGCTCAGAAAAAATTTGAAGCGCCACACGCGCAATCTCAACACCGGCCTCGGTGCCCTCCTGCAGCAACTCCGCCGCGTCCTCCAGGAGGTGTGTGAGGTACCCGTGGGCACACACCACAGACTCCACGCTAGTCGCCTGCGAAGAGAAAGCAAGATTTATCAACAGCCGCACTCTTGCCATTTTCACTCGCCGTTGTGAGTACGGCAGCTGAAGACGAAAGCATGCCAAGTGAAGCGGTACGTTATTCTCAAACTGGGACAAAACTAATTTCGGCATGTGGATGGCAACCACCGCAAGAAGCTGCAATGAGGCCATTGTAACTGGTAGCATCGCGTCGGAGAGAGACGTGAGACCCCTGCGCAGAACCCAAAACGACTTGCCGCGGCACACCTCTCGCATGGCACTTGACCTCACACCTTTGTTGTCACAGAACTCCAAAAGTTGCGCCACAGCCTGCAATGCAAGCGAAGAAAACTCCCGCTTCTGAACAAGTTCTTGAAGAACAGCAAAGCCCTGCGCATGCACCAAAAACGCGGTGGCAAACGCCCCATCTGACGCCGCGCGCGTACAAATTTTTTGCAGGCCCTCCGTGACGGTTTCTGCACACTTTGACAAAAGATGCCCCAAAAAAGGCTCGACTGCCAACGTCATCGTCAGACCACACCAAGCACAAAAAAATATATATTAATTAAATTAAAGTAAATTAAATTAAATTATATATATATATATATATCTATATCTATATATATATATATATATATATATAGATATAGATATATCTACACAATCGCTGACTCTCTGCCTACTAGTGTCGATGTCCACCTTTTATATCTGGCACATTTCCCCCCCCCCCCCAAAAAAAAAAAAAAAAAAAAAAAAAAAAAAAAAAAAAAAAAAAAAAAAAAAAAAAAAAAAAAAAAAAAATAAAATAATAATAATAATAATAATCAAAGAACTGTATCCGTATTGAACCTTATATGTGCTGAACAAACGCAAACAAAACAATAGAGGTATTTAAATATTTTGGTACCACATTGTTTTTTAATTTGGCCTGAGTAAACAAAATAAATGATTGTACAAAACTCGAGCAAACACCCTAAAGAACATACCACAAAGCACTGCAGTTTAAAAAAAAAAAAAAAAACAGCAGCAGCAGCAACAGCAATATATTATATATATATATATATATATATATATATATAATGTATATTGTGCCTAAAAATTAATGTCGCGAATAGCAACAATGGCCTGGTTTTTTGGCGTAACACAGCGAGGAACATATGAGACTGCGGCGGCGCTATACCCAAGTTCTCTTAGCCATAGTACGCGGCCGTGGTTAATGACGCTCTCAGCCATAAAGGCAATGTCCTCCATACATGGGAGAAGGTGATGCATCGTTTTCTTTCTACACCATCTGCTCTTCGTCCTGCCACCACATTGCGTCACGTTATCCCCACAACTAGTTTGTTGCTGCTCATAGGGCCGATTCCAGTCAGTAAGTCGTGTTAGCTGATTCCAGGCACTTTTTGCGTTAACACCAACAACCCTGCTAATATATGCAGAATTACAGTAGTCGTCATAACTGCCCTTATTAAAACAGCACGGAGCAATCACTATAATGCGAGGCAACATATCAATGGTATGCAAATGACGCAGGCAGCTGTCCATTGCAGTGCCACACAAGTGCTTCGCAACAAAAACGCATTTGTCAAAATTAACTGATGTAGCGCGCCAGTCAACGTCAGTAAAAAACTTGGAGATGCGAGAGAACTGATAGCGACGCGCTGTACGTGGTCGCTGGCGCGGTGAGTCTAATCCCCAATGCGGAAACTCGTTATTATCAATTGCATGCTTGGGCGTAAATGGGTCCACAACAAGTGACTCACACATAAATATTTCTCCTAGCTGTGTTGCGAGAAAGCCACCACCACCACCAACATCAATAATCATTTGAATGCAGCTCTCATTATCGTTTGAGATTAAGAGCAGGGAGGAAATCAGTTCTCCAATCCCAATTTCCTGCGGAAGGTTTTCCAACTCATGCAAAGAAGAGCGGTCAGGCAACATCAAAGTATACTTGTCAATCAATCGACGCCAGCGCCCCGCAATGGTGTTCTCTTCCTTGCCCTCCGCGTTGCCTTCTGCCTGCCGCGCACAGTGGCCGACAGAAGAGAACTGTGAGATGTCACTAAACACGCGGTGAGCCGTCAATCCAGCCTCATGCCGTGGTGGTGATGAGTTCATCATCTCTGCAACCCGAACGCGGGCTTTTTCCTGCACATAACGCTCCCGCAACAAAGGCGTCCACATTTCCGCAACATGCAATGAAGACACTTGTGGACACAGTGGAAGCTGCTGCGCCTTTAGATCGACAGACATGCCGCCTGAAAACAAGTGCACCAAATCCCCTACTTCACGAAAGGCCGTAAATGCACTCAGGTGACAGCATGCGAGCGGGCCTTCATGCGCAAGCGACGGCGGGGCTCCAAGAAGCGCACGCATTAATTGCTCAAGCTTCCAACTCCGCTGTGGCAGAAACGCCTGGGAATTAAGCAACGGCGCAACAAACTGAGCCGCAGCCCGCACGCCATTATATTGTTTGCGCCTGCATACTGTTTGCACACACGAGTAAATACAAGCGGTACATCGCATTACTAAACTGCACGTTCCTTTTCTCCTTTTTCCTCTCTATTTGTCAACTAAACTTAAAACCTTTCTGTTCTATTCTATTCTTTTTTTTTTTTTTTTTTGAGAAGGGAAAAAAAGTTCTTTGACAAAAATCGCAACACAAGCAGCAAAAATTGTCAACCAAATAAAATAAAAAAAAAAAAACCTTCCCAAAACGCCAATAAATAACAATAAAAATAATATGGCATAAAAAACAAAATACTTGGTTATAGCATTTCAAACGCCAATATCCACCCTGCATAAATATACATACATACATACATATATATACATATGTATGTATATTTAATGTATAAAGAAAATTAATAAAAGCAAACATGCAGTAAGATTTGTGCACAAGACACCTCACCACAAACACTACTTTCTTTCATTTTCCTCTATAGACATTAAAGAACAGATACAGATAAATTAACATATGTTATATATCTGAGATGGTAATCATGCCTGGTCCTTCACATTGTACAATAAACAAAAATAAATGCAGCCAAACAAAAACGACACCCGATACGAGCAACACACTAAGGATAATTGTTGGTCATGCATTTATATACAATACCTTTTTGAATCTTCTTTTACCGCTTATTATTATTATTATGATTTCTACAGCAATAATAATAATAATAATGATCATAAATGTTATATAAATATATATATATATATATATATATTATAAAAAAAAAAAAAAAGTGGTGCGGCAGACGTCAAAAGGCGTGTTCTGATGGCACTACGCTAGAGGTTGCAGAAATATCAGCATTATTGGCCTCTACCTCTTTTAGAAGCAATTTTAGCTGCTCTCTCTTCGCCTGCAGTGTCCGCCGGTATGACTGCTGGTCAGGCGCCGAGACACAATACAGCAGCTTGCGCCCCGTCGACAGGACCTCCTGCTCAATTTTGTCTACGGTTTTCTGAAGCGCTGCGTGCGAGTTTCGCGTCGACGGCACCCGGCGCTGTGAGCCGCCGTCCCCCGCCGGGTGCTCCGTCCGCTGCACCTTCGCGGGCGGGACGCAGAGCACATTATTGTCGTCCCGCGCCGCCGCGCCCTCCTGCAGGGCCTCCAGCGGCACGTCCGCGACGCCGTCAAAGAAGTCCTGGCGCCTGTTGAGCACCCCGGAGGCGGCGACGCTCGACACAAAGACGTCCTCGAGGGCCCCCGCCATCTCCGCGTCCGCGCGCTGTGCGGGGATGCAGAGCTCCTCCCTGATGTCCTCCAGCACACGCGCCTGCTGCTTCGTAAGTCTGCCACCGTTGTGCATGCAGAACGCGCGGCAAACAGAGCGGTAGCATAGCAGCTCCTCCTGCCGTGCGCCCTTGTAAAGCTCAAAGGAAAGAACAGGCTGCAGTTTCACCCGAGACCGTTTGATCTCCTCCGCATGCGCATAAATAGCCTCAGTGCTGTTGCCCGTGGCGTGCATTTACGTGACTACAACAAGGGTGTATGTATGAATATCTCCCTTTCTCTTTATGTGTGTAAGTATGTTTACCTTTCCTTTACTTTCCCTTTCACTTGTTAGTGCCCTTGTTCCACTAGTACAACAAAATAAAATGTTGTACAAACAAATGCAATGCCGTGATATTAAATACAAGTAAGCAAAAATAAATAATTAAATAAATATACATCTATGTATACAATAAAAACCCAACATATATATATATATACAGGCATTAGCATAAAACTTTAAAACAAGAAAAAATCAAAATAATAATAATAACACACAGAAACGAAAGAACCATAACCAAAAAACGTGCGTACGATAAAGATAGCAATGTAAACAAAAATGTGTTTTTCCATATATATATATATATATATATATAAAGAGAAAAGAAGAAATAAAAAGAGAGAAAAGAAGAGATTCTTTTACTGGTGTCTTCGCAAACCACATGGTTTGCTCAGCTGTACAAGCTGACTTTGGACCCGGTGCGCAGCATCTCTTAAAATGCGTAAAGTCCGCAGTTTCACTCTTTTAAACTCGTAATGGTGCCACTGGTTACATATTATTATTGTTATTTACTGCTAAAATTACTGTTGTCAATAATAATAATATTATTTATAATAATAGTTATTATTATTAAAAAATCACTTAACGAAATCGCCTCAACACCTTGCGCAGAATAAAAACAACAGCAAACGGGTAAATTTTTAAAAAAATCGTGTACAAAACAAAATAAAAATTTCGCAAGCGCATATACCAGTATTGCCGTAGTGACAAGAAAAACGGCCGCGACAGCATAAGCCTAGAGATGGGAGTCTTTAGTTGAATAAAATAATATTCTTTCCCATCTTTGGCAAGAAGGTGAGCCAACGCCTCAGCAATGTGGGTCTCCTCAATGCTGTCAGGCAAAAAATATGGCACATTTTCGTCACCATCTAAAAAGACCACAAGGGTGTTGTTCGTCACTATTTGAAAAGCCGCACGCAATGCTGGCTCACTGTCTAGACATATGTAGCCCACACTAAACGGTTTGTAGTTCTTTGTTAAAACCTTTACCCACGCCTCATCTGGCGCCTCATTGCAAGTGTCACGTAACCAAAGCAGACAGTGTCGCCAACAAACTTCGTAGAAAGACATGCTAGTTACATGTGTTATGCTCATCATTTCGGCATGCTTTGGTGGCGTCAATTCCTTCAAAAAATTCCTAGCCTTACGGTAGGTAAGTCTTTCGCTAACTCCAATGTGAACACCGTTGCAGCTCCGCATCTCAACTTGCTCATTCATTGCCGCTGACGCAGTGGTGTTATTGTCGCTACTGACGTCTGCAAGCTGCTCGACAGACACAACAAAAAACTCGGGAGCAGACACGACATCGCCGTGGCGGTCCCGCGTCTCCACCGGCTGCTCGCAGTATCCCTCAACAAAGTCAAGAAGCGCCTGCCGCGGGACCACACGAAACAGTGCTACGCCATCATGTAAAAGCGCCAAAGTTAGTGCGAGAAACTTTGTTGAAAGTGGCGGCAAAAGAACACGAAGGGTGCCCTCAGCGTCACGCTTTTCCCTGAGCCACTGTAAAATATCACGTGTGCCATTCGCCACATGCAACGAATTAAGCTCTGTCAGACTGTCGTGCATAAAACTCATAACAAAGTCCAGAAGGGCCGAAAACACGCTGCTCCCTGTGTCAGAAGACTGCAGCAAACTCGCTATTGACGGCATTGCCCACATCTCCCCATCGACGATGGCAAACACCTGAACCTCGCCCTTGTAGGTAATGTTAAGTGGCCCAAGTAATGACCACCCCTCCGCGGCGCGTGCGTCAATTCGCAACATCTGCAGAACGCCTCCCTCAACAAGACTAGTGTGAAAAAGAGCCTCCCATGCATCCTTAAGCTTGTGGCACGAACTGCACATATCATCGTATATTTGAAGCAAAAACAGTCGATTGCCACGAAAATTTAGTATTCTCCGCAACATAACAAGCGACTGCAGCTGCAGCGACTTTGAAACAATAGGCAACTGCTGCTGAAAACGTTCAAACATTTCCTCCACTGTAAAGCCATCTGTGCCATCCTCCTCAAACGCCTTGCCAAATGTGTCATACTTTTCCCGCTTGGTATCGTCTGATAGAACGCTGTAGGCGTAAAGCACTTTGGCCATAAATTCCTTCGCGGCCTCCTTCGCCTCTGGCGTCGTCTGCACATCCGGGTGGTGCTCCCGAGCAATTTTTTTAAAAGACTTCTTAATTGCCTGTTTCGTC
This sequence comes from Trypanosoma caninum, assembly GCA_036321205.1. NCBI lineage: Eukaryota > Euglenozoa > Kinetoplastea > Trypanosomatida > Trypanosomatidae > Trypanosoma > Trypanosoma caninum. The sequence goes on along the minus strand of JAWVMR010000186.1, from coordinate 22,623 downwards.
GCCCCGCGTTCAACACCGAGCAGGGCATACAGATCGTCACTCCTGGCGCCGCCAAACCACCCCGCCTCAGTAAAACCAAAACCAAAACAAAAAAAAAACAGAATAAAAAATAACAGAAACGTCACCGCATAACTGCGCTCATTCCTTCGCATATTTTTTTCCCCCAATTCTAAGATTTTAATTATTGTTGTTCTTTCTATTATTTATTTGCTTCTGTTATTATTATAGGTTTTTCAGTGTGCTCTTTTTTTTTTTTTTTTTTTAATTATCTTACTTCACCTTAAATCAATCAATGCAATGTATACAGTATTTATAATGAAATTTTAATCACCCCCCACCAAAAGAAAAAAAAAAAAAATGTATATAATAATAATAGTAAAAGTTTAAAAAATGAAATAGTAAAAAATAACTGTAGCATACAATCACAAGAAAAATTAAAAACAAATAATAATAATAATAATAATAAAGCATATAATCAAAAACTATCTGTACATACATGCAGACACACACACACGCATATATATATATATATATATACGTATAAAGAAAATAATAACAATAATGAAATCAAAAAAAAAAAAAAAATTAAAAATAAAGCAACTACCCGCCCTCCCCCCCCCCCCCCAAAAAAAAAAAAAACCTGCTGTTATTATTATTATTATTATTGCGCCATTAGTTTTATTCGGCAGCAAGAATAGCAATTTCGTTTTCTGTATTTTTTTTCCATGCGCAATGAGCGTCAATCTCCTGATTTGTTTTTGTTTGCACCCCAGCAATACAGCGAGCAGCACGTCGCAACACTTCCACGTCCAATCGAGTAGATTCTATCAATGAACCAAAGGCTTCTCCGTCAGCATATGCCTCGTTTTCTTCCCCCAAATTTGGTGACTGTTGACACTGTAAGAGCACTTGCAAAAAACTGTTTATTAAGCTCTCTTGAGAAATATCCTTTTCTTCATCATTATCCCCAAAATTTTCCAAAGAATGATCTATGCTAGTAAAAACACCACGGTTTATTTCATCACAGTTCTTTAGCAATGTTTCCTCAAGTGCCAAATATACATTACGGACAGCGTCCAAGCGTTCCTCCTCCTCTCTCTGTTTCTCTGTTTCACATTTCAGTTGACATACAGCTTCTGACAGTTCTTGCGCACCCAACAGAAGCAGTGAGTACAGCTCCTCAATCTTCTTGTGAAAAGTCATCCATTCAGTCTCCATCATCCTTGTTTTTTCCGTCAATTCGGCCTCAAGACGTGCCGCTTCCAATTCACTCATGTTCGCTGCAGACTGATACATGATCTCATGCTGCATATAAGTGAATGACGTCTGTAGTGCCTTTTGCCATGAAAAAAACAACCGTTCGTGCATGTCCATCTCGCGTTGCACCGTAATTTTCTCCTGTACCAGGTCAGCCTCAACATTCTTCACCCGCTCATCCAACACAAACACACGATCAGTAAGCACCCTCAGCATCGCAAGCCGCTCCTCAAGGTGCACAGAGATGTCGTTCAATTCAGCCCTCATTCCCTGCAAAGCGACCCCACGCTCACAAATTGCAGACCAGCGTTTCTTAATCACCTCAGCTCTTTCAGGCGAAACAACGGCACAGCAAAGACCAACATCATCACACTCCTTTTCAATCTCTCTCCCCACGCTGACAAGTGTCTCAAGCTCACGTAGATACGCCCCGGCGTACGCTTGATAACATTCATCACCATCATCGTAACCAAGTTCATCGTTTTTTTCAACAATTTCTCCACTGTTGCAAACCAACAAGGGAATACGCTGCCGTAGCTTCTCGGCCGCATCGTTGCAAAGCAGCTGCTCACAAACAGAAAGGGCCGGGGCACACTCAGGCTGCTGCCTCCAGACTCCATTGGTCCACTCCAGCAACATGTCCCTAAGGCCCTGCGGAATTGTGTGATGCCGCTCAATGTTCCTGATATGTTCATCCAGCACAGATTGTCGTCGGCGAAGGTCATTTGTTATCGTCCGCCAATCATTGGGTGCACGTCCCTGGACTCGTCCTTGCGCCCGCTCCAGCAACAAACCAAGCTCGCAGCCCTTGGCAGTGTGCTGCGTTACAAACTCATGCAACGTCATCGTAATCTTCTCGGTCGCTCGTCGCACTTCAGAGAAAACCCCCTGATCCTCCGTCATTTTTGAGAGCATCGCGTGTATCTCTCGAAGACGCCCTTCACGTTCCCTCACGCGACACTCCTCCGTCTCAATGTGCGCTTCCAACAACGCCTTCTGTTCCTGCAGCTGGCCAATAGTCGACTGCACCTGCAGGTTAAGCTGCTCCAGTCCTTCCGCCTCCGCGGTGAGTGATGACACCATCGTGAGGTCTTTTGTGCGCTGCTTGAACATCGACATCGCCGCGTGGCGCATCGCAGCAAAGTTGTCCTCCATAACAACCTGAGATTTAGCCGTTGTTGTCGCCATTTGCGTTGCGGCAGCAGCAGCTGCGGTGGTGCTTCGCTGCTGCTGTTGTTGTTGTTCGTCAGACATAATCAACCAACAATGCCGTTAAATGTCAAATATTTTCAAAAAAAAAAAAAAAAAAACCACTACACCCATCCACAGAAACAACAAGTATATATATATATATATTTATTTATTTATTACTATAATGGCGTTTAATAAATAAGCAAAACATACACACACAAACAAACCAACATAAAAAAAAAAAAAAAAAAGAGCTGCATATAACAAAAAATATTGAGCTTCCCAACATACGCCAGTCATTTTTCTTTTCTTTTTTTCTTAGTTTCTAGATCATTTTTTTCTGTTTTTTTATCCTTTTCACGCAACCGTTTGGCCTGTTTCTCAACATAAATCCGCCTTTCCAGACTTTTTGGCAACAAAGGCGCCCGCAAATTGACACAAAAACGCCTTTCATTAACAACGCTGTTGTCTACAGCTGTTGGGTCATCCACACAATCGTCGCCCTCGTCATCGCAACAGTCAAGGTCGTTTTGAGAGCTCCTTTCTTCCTCCCCCCCCACCACCTGTTCTTCCCCATAACAAGCGCTATCCGCGGTGGTTGCGGCGGCACAAGATGAATCACATGGCAACTTTGCCCGCGGCGTAAAAGTGCGCCGTGCAAAAGTGTACAATTCGCGCGGGAAGCCCATATCGTAAAAAACAGTTGCGCTTCTTGGCCTTTGTGCCAACCCTGATTCGCTGTGTGGCGAAAAAGCAACAGCGGCGCTGCCAGTACCTTTGCTATCCTTGACATTACTGCTGTTATCTCCACCACTGTCACCAGCGGCTGCCAAATGGAGTTGTTCTTTCAGCGCTCTTCTCTGATTGGCCTCAAATAATTCCCAACGCCTCGCTTCCTCCTTCCGCTGCATAAACTTCATTCCGCGAAGGACTTCCAGCGTCTTTGTCTTGTCCATTTGCTAACAAACTAAACAACTCTTTTCGCCCTTACCTCCCTTTTTTCTTTTTCTTTTTTTTTTTATAAACAGAAACACATCCACATAAATATACATACAAAATGAATAAAGTAATAATAATAATAATTTAGCATTATTTTCATTAGCAAAAACTTTACATCCTTGAACACAAAAAACCCCTACTAATAAATGATAGACACTAATGATCAACAAAAGTTAGCGAGTAAATATATAAATGAATAATAATAATAATTTTGGCAATACAAAACAAAACAAAAAAAAAAAGTACCTGTTTGTTTCTTTTCCTTTTTTTTTTTTCAGACGCAAAACAATAATTAAAAAAAAAAAAAAAAAACATCCTTTCAAAAACTCTCCCTTAAACAACACCCATCATGTCCAGTTTAACAACAAAAACTATCAACTTTGTTACATATATTTTTTTTACCAATGGTTTCTTTTTTTTTTTTTTTTTTTTTTTAAAACAACAGTTCACTAATCCTCCTAACCTCTTTCCTCACACACACACACACACAAAAAAAAAAAAAAAAAAAAAGCGCCTGTTTGTGTATAAACAGTTAAGCTTTTCTTTTGCCTACCCCATCACATTCTCCTCTACTCCCCGCACACCCCCACCACCAAATAATAAAAAATGTTCATTTCGCAATCCCAAAAATTCATTATAGTTAAGAAACAATACAATTAACTAATATGTGTATAGCCATTATTCAAAATGCTTCTCACAAACCGTATATATACTATACATACCTTGCCACAAAAGCGTTTTATTCATATAGATACACACAATAAAATATAGCTATAAATAAGAAAATATTTTTTTAGTTATATTGATAAACATGGTACTTAAAAAAACATAAAAAAAAAAAAAAAAAAAAAAAAAAAAAAAAAAAAAAAAAAAAAAAAAAAAAAAAAAAAAAAAAAAAAAAAAAAAAAAAAAAAAAAAT
>JAWVMR010000186.1:0-18247 GCA_036321205.1 Trypanosoma caninum | reverse complement strand
AAACAAAAAAAAAAAAAAAAAAAAAAAAAAAAAAAAAAAAAAAAAAAAAAAACCTTTCCCAAAAAAAAAAAAAAAAAAAAAAAAAAAAAAAAAAATGACCTTTTTTTTTGTTTTTTTTTTTGCTCTCAAAAAAGCAATACTAACAATAATAATATATATGTATTATTACATCTTTCTCATCGCCCGCCGTTTACACGAGAGACGAGACCCTTGTTTGCGTCGTCCCGCGCCTGAGTCAAAATTCTTGAGTTCTTGAATGCTGGCAGTGGCAAGCGATTATTGACACTAAGAGGATATCGTGTTGTCTGTGGTGGTAAAGAACGCGGGGAAACAGCAACAACATTAAGCCTCGCCCCACCGACTGCGTCAACAGAAAAAGAGGGATCAAGAACAACGTTATGCGGGGTTACGTATTCCGCCGCCTTCATCAGCTCTGCCTTCTCACGCTCCTCCTCCGTCACCTCCTTCTGGTCAAGCATTGTCAGCGATGGGAACGCGGCAATCATTTGCGAGCGGTACGGCGACTTGCGTGCAACCGCGTTTCCAATAAGTGTCACGTTGGCCAAGCCAGAGGCGTTGCGGACGTCGTTGACAAACATACGCAAGTCCACCAGTCTGTTTGAGCCAAGACCCAACACCTCAAGGTGAACAAGGGGCTGGAGGCCCTCGGTAAAGCGAATGTAATTTTCCTCAGCAGAGATGTCAGTAAGCTGCAGATTGTTCACAAAACAGTCATGCCCGAGCGACCGCAATTTATTGTTGTCAAGAAGAAGCTCCCGAAGCTCCGTAAGTCCCTGCAGGCCATTGCCAATAGACGTGATAGCGTTTCCTTTCAAATTCAAAAACTTCAACCGAGGCAAATTAAGATATAGGGCAGCGACATCTGTGATGTGATTACTCTCCAGCGACAGTGAGCGCAAATTCTGGAGTGACTGCAGTGATTGGCCCACAGGAAATGAAGCTAGTTTGTTGTGAGAAAGATTCAACGCAACCAGATTTTGTAGCGACATTAATCCACTAATCTGCACAAGATTATTGTGATGCAAGTGCAGCACCTGAAGATTAACAAAAGGTTCCAACATCATTACTTCACGCAGACCGCATTGTGAAAGATCCATCTCGAACACGTTTTCCCAGTTTTCCGATTCCCCAACGCGTTCAACAAGCAGTTCAGAGTTTACACGCCCTGCAAACAATTCTCTTGCTTGTTGATGATCTTGTTCTCCTATTGGAATCCCATCTAGCACTTTTAGCTTGGAAAGATTGTAAATAAGGTAGTTGCGATACTCCAAATTTTGTGACTCTGATCCATCAACAATCTCACAGCACGGATTACCAGTTACATCAATAGAAACAAGTTTTTGCAGTACATGCAAAGAATAAAGATCACGCACCTTTTGAATTAGGTTTTGTCCAAAATAAAATTCCTCAAGAGCAGTGCACTTCTGCAAGTTAGATACATCTCTAATAGCGTTCTGGCATATAGACAGATAACGCACTTCATAAAGCTCATCCAGACCCCCAACATCACTCAACATATTTCGTGACAAATCCAATGAAACTAATCGCAATTTGGCAAGAGGCCTGGCCGATTTAATAATATTATCGCTTAGGTCTAATGTCCTCAAATGTCGCAACTCTGACAAAGGGGATATATCTTCAATTAGGTGAGAGGAAAGACAAAGATGACGCAGCTGTGGCAAATATGACACCCATCTAATGTCGCGAAGAAGACTGATGCAAAAAAAAAAAGAGCGCACAGTCTTCAGTGAAGAAGATGATGTTGTTTTAAACGCTGAAAAAAGCAACGCACGTTCACTTTCCTTTTTTTCCGCAATATTCGCAAACACTTGTTCAAAAAAACACCTCCTACCAATGTCAGCGTTGCTGCAAAAGTCAAACTCGTCACCGTTTAAGGTGGAGGCAAAAAAGACCTTGCCCTGTAGTTTTTGTTCCTCTGAGACAATGTACTGCAATGCAGTAGGATCTATATCAAAAGTGCGCTTCTTAAGAAAAGAAAAGTGTGGCTGCCGCAAAAGAGCAATTTCATTCAGCCGCTTCAGTTGAGGTATCACAGCGAAACAAAAGATCTCTGCCGCCTTACAGGACATCCACGGATTATGATCCATATTGAAGTTTTCCAAACGTGGGGTCCCTTCACAAAGCTGCAGCAGCTCGTCCAAAACACTAAGCTTGTTCCAACTAAGACACAGTGTGTGAAGAAAAGGTAACTGCGCGTTAGCTAACTCCAAGTGCTCAAGTGCGTTGCCACCAAGGTCTAGTCTTGCTAACGACGGAGCTGCAAGCGCAAAACAGTCCCATGGAATAAAAGAAATATTGTTGTTGTACAGAAAAAGCGCTGTTAAAGATGTCCATACGTTTTTTGTAAAAACTTCTGAAACAACTGTCAGCTGCTGATTCGACATGTCGTAAACAGACAAACTGCTATCCGCAAAATCATTGGCTGTGGAACTACCGTCGTTATATTTCCCCTTGGTAATGGCAACACAATTCGACGTAGAACTAGCTAAAAATGTGCTACGCTCAGAACAGGAAAGCTCTTTTGCATGCCGCAACGCATTCTTTGTTTGTTCTTCTGCAAAGGCATGAAAAGAAGTTGTTTTCAGCCATTTAAAAAAAGCGACTATAGGATATCCAACAGTACGAAGATCATTCATAGTATCCTGCGGAAAACCTGGTAAAATTTCCATTATAAGAGACTGAAAGCCTGCTAAATCATCATATATAGATAGAGCGGGACTGCTTAACAAAAATGCCTTTGTACTGTATGTAAAATCAATCACATACTCGGGTAGCAATAAGGCCTTGTCAAACATATGCCACACTTTTACTGAAGGGTCATGCTGAGATGTTCGGTAAACAGAAAAAACCTCATCACCATACTGACGCCGGGTGCACTTGCGACGATCACGTCTCATAAAAATTTGTTCACCATTCGCGTCGTCTTCTCTGGTGCCACCCATCTCCGAGACGCATTTGCCCAAGAAAAGACGCGACACAATCAGCTGCCCCGAAAGCGCTTCCACGGGCACCGTAACACCGTACATGTCGCGATGGCTGCTCACTGAAATAAGACGCTCCTGGTCTGCGTAGTACAGACTATTCGTTAGCGGCACACCATCCTCCTCGCCGTAAAGACCAAGAAAGCCATTCGTCATCACTTCATGAAGAAACGCGCGCTGCTCCAGTGCACCTTTTGGAACAATGCTGAAAAGCCTTACCAACGCACGACGGTTGCGTGTGTCGGCGAGATCAACATCTAACTCACGTATGCGGCTGTCAAATCGCTCACGAAGGCCCTGACACATGATGCGAAACACGCGATTGGCTTTAACACCTGTCACTCCCATTTTTTCGTACATGCCCGCATCAAAGCGACTCGAAAGTAGCTCTTTTGCATTAACACACCAGCTGTCCTCCTCCTTGCCCTCTTCCAAACGAATGTTACCACAAGAATTAAGTTCCAGTAGCAAACGCTGACAAAGACTATCTGATTCAAAAATTAGTCGTTGATAGGCATCAGAAAGCTGACGCTCAATGGCCTCAATCCCCACCTCCCTCGTCTCACGGGCTTCACGCAGTAGTTTGATAATATACGCCGGTTTTTCATTCCCAGGAGGCTTGTTAGATGAAGAATTGGGGCTCTCATACTCGCCTAGTTCAATAAGCTCTAGTTCTATTTGGCGCAACGCCTCACGTGCAATATCTCTCTTTTTTTCTGCCTCTTCATAAACCCGTTTCAAAAGCATACCAACATTTCTGTTAAGAATGGCTCTTCGCATGCTGTAGTAAATATTTTTTTTTGCATATACAGTCATTGCAAGAGATCGTTGCTCCGCCGTAATTGCAACGCCATCTAACAGCTCCAACTGTGGCAAGTGACGTAATGTAAACGTCGTGTAGTTGCTAAGATGACAAACTGGAACTTCACCGTACATAGGATCACCTAGCCAAAGACTACGCAATGACCTAAGAACACTCAAGTATATCAATTGTCCCAAAAAATCTATCTTGTTATTTGACACATTTAGTTCCTCTAAACAGGTCATGTTGGAGTTAAATGCATTGTCCAATTTAGCAATACGGTTTGATGCAACCCAAAAATGTTTTAGCTTTGGCAATAAGTTAAGCCCCGAAATACGTCTCAAATTGTTGTTGCACAACCACAGCTTTTGAAGGTTGGGAAGATGGGGAATGTCGTCCATACATTCAATCAGATTCCCCTGCAAGTAAAGAGTCTTCAATCTGATCATGTTCTGAAGCCCTTCAATTGTGCGAATGTTGTTTTCACCTAACCATAGTTCCTCCACGTAGTATAGATTGGAAAAACCTTCCATGCTTTCAAGTCCCACATGAATAATCTTTACAACTACGAGATACGGAAACAAACGCAGCTGAGGTAGTTTCGGGGTTGAAAGAAGAAATAGTTCCATATTAGTAAACTCGTGCGGAGATTGAAGAAAGTCCTCAACAGTCCATCCACTGTTTTCGCACAGAAGCTCCACCACCTCCATTGTTTCGTGATCTTTTATTGCCTGCCGAATAGCGCTTCTCAGGTGTTCCACGACAGTCGAGGACGTTTCCTCACGGCTCTCATTTGTGCACTCCTTTGCATCAGTCATTGTATATAAATATAAATATATATATATATTTATATAGCTATTTATATTTATATATTTATGCGTGTATGTTGTCTGCCCCAATACAGCAAATGAGAAGAGTATTTCAAAAAAATTTACCCCGCCTTCCAAAACCCTCAAAATAATAATAATTTATGTATACATATATATAATTTTAAATAAATAAGTAAATAAAAATAATAGTAATTTGTAGACAGCAAATAAAAATCATTAAGAGCATAAAGATAAAGCATTACGCGTGTAAAAAAAAAAAAAAAAAAACATAAATACCTACTATTATATATATATATAGTAGTAATAAAAAATTAAAGTGTAACTCCATTTTGTTTTCATTTGTATTCAAAAGCTTTTTCTTTTTCTTTTTTTTTTTTTTTTGATATTTTAGGTTTATGTTTTATTCCTAAAGTTCATCAGAATCATCTGCTTTGGGGTCAATTGGGGAACCAGCATCATCACATCCATCCGCGCTTCTCTTCCACCGCGTACAAAAGATGGAACGCACATTTTTTTTAAGTTCATTCTCTCCCCCTTTTTTATCCTCATTTTTCTCTGCCTCGGTAAAAATTGCAGAAAAAAACTCCGCCTCCTTTTCATCAAGAAGCTGCTCGCATGTGGACGAAAGAAATGATGGCATCCATTTCCCATGCACGCGCTGGACAAAAGGGCTCTTGGAAAACGATAACGAGGGCGTAGAGTTCTTCATCTCCAGACCATATTGAGAAACCACTTTGTTGCAAAGCCTCTCAACAGTGTCGATTGTCTCCGTTTCTTTTGGAAACAACACGCGTGATTTCTTGCCTCCATCACGTAGGCTGCGAGCCCTCCGAACCAAATGGCGTTCAATGACGGGACGGAGCAGCTCAACCGCCTCCTCTACAATAGCACCACAGGCAGCACACTTAAGCGGTTGGTAAAACTGAGGGGTCGCAGGGTCTGGCAACACCTCATTGAGAGGGTCGTCATCACTTAACATGGTCCCGGTCATATCGCTAAAATCCTGCAAATTCGTAACATCCTCAGGAATTTTGGCAGCTGCAACAAAGCATAAGCAAAGAAAAACAAGTGCAGAAATCAGGCACAGCGAAATACTAGGTGAAGTCAGCGTGACAAAAGCCATTTTCAACCTCCTTTCTTCCTGCCTTTTCCTTTTCCTTTTCCTTTTCGTTTTCGTTTTTGTTTTTGTTTTTGTTTTCCTTTTTTTTTTTTTTTTTTGTGATTGAGTGATTGTAAAGCCTAATCAAAAATATGCTTAGAGATAAATAAATAAATAAATAAAGAATTTGTGTTCAGTGTTTTCGTTTTCCCTTCTTTAATAGATATGCTTCAGTGGTGCATAGAAGTGCTGAGAAAACAGACACACAAACACAAATAAAGAGATAAAAACATATATACAATAAAAATAATGACAACGCTAACCGTTAAAGGATTGATCAAAACAACAGGCTCTTTTTCCTCACCTTTTTCAAAAGCGTACATGTCTTTTTTACAACAGTTTTCTGTACTCGTTCGCCTATGGTGATTGCTGGTGCATATTTGAACCAAGCAAATTAAAGGACGAAGACCACCGTGGCAGACGCAAAGAAAGATACGGTGAGCGAACGTTGGAAAAGCTGTAGTTCTCGGACACACTGCGGACAAAAGGAGACGAATTGTATATGGCGGCGTCAAAATGATGGGGCGCTGCACTCCTTTGACCTGCAGAAAAACTTATTGTAGTTGACGTCGCAGATGTAAACGAAGCGACCTTCCGCGGTGGTACCACACTTGCTGCAACATCGTGCTAACCGTCGTCTCCCATTGAGCGCCACTGCAATCGTGGTGAGATAAAAGCAAGGCGTTCCTCAGCGGTGTTGTCCGTCCGTGTCCCCCACCGCCCATCACTCGCCACGAGCCGCGAGAAGCCCTCGGCGTTTCGTCCTTCGCTGCCCTCCAAGATCACCCGCCTGCTGTACGCCCCCGTTCTTGACGCGTTCGACGGGGAGCAAACGTTGCTCATATAAGGGAACGTCGGCCCTTCGTCAGCGTCGTGAGTTTTGCAACACACAGACCGCGAACGGCCAACGCCGCAGGGCTGAGACCCCGTTATCAATGGTCGCGGCCTCAGGTCGGTGGGCTGCGCGCCCAGCAACGATTCCTGCACCGGCTTTCTGTCGCCTAATTCTTTCGCTGCCAGCTGCTCCTGCGTGTCCAACAAAGACTGACTGCTCAACGCAGCACACACCCGAGAAATGTCGCTTTGCTCACTTCTGTTAGGTGCACCGGAAAAGGCTTTTTTTGGCTGAAAAACTTCGTAAAAGCCTGAAATCGCCATCATCGTTGGGGAAAGAAGCGAAAAAGGGTAGTCTGTGGTGTATAAAAAAAGAGGAGCTCGGGGAACAGACACGGCCGTGTCCCTCACTTTTGCTGGTAAAAAAGAACAAATGAGGTCGTACATCATATAAGCAGCAGTGGATTTAAATAAGGTAATGATGTATACACGCTTACTACCATTAAAGCAATTGACTTCTAGTTCTATGCTGCTCTCAGCCAAAAAAAAAGCAATACGAACAACATCACAAAAAAAGACCGTGACCGTAAAAGCTGTAGAGACTACTTGAAACAAAATTCTGTCTACGTATAAGCCAATCACAACGTCTGCCGCAACTACAGGGTAAGGAGATTCTGCAATAGCTATGCGTCCCCAAATTGCACTATATTGTCGTTGCGCGGGAAGTTGCTTGTCGTCAATGCCGCTACTAGCATCGGTAGCTCTCATCTTCACACCACTTTTTACAACTAGCTCAAAATAAACGTTTTTATCCGTTTTTTTTTTTTATTTATGGAGTACTTTAGGATGTCTCTGTACTAAACACATAAAAAAAAAACAAACAAAAAAAAAAGAAAAAAAGCATAAAAACAAGAATAAAAACACAAATAAAGCAAAAAAACAAAAACAAAAACAAAAACAAAAACAACAACAACAAAAAAAAAGAACATCAATTACTAATTATTGCAAGAGCTCGCTTCGCTATTATTTCCCTCCTCCACCCTATTAAAAAGTACGGCGCAAGCATATGCAATATATATTTCATAGCTCTTCTGCAACAAGCACAATACCCACCAAAAGCATAAATCAAAAACAAATAAAAAAAAAAAATCTAACTGTCACAAATTAGCAAAATAAACAATCCCCAAACCACTCCACAGCTATCGTTGGCAGAAAGCAACACACACACACACAAAAAAAAAAAAAAAAAAAAAAAAAAAAAAAACAAACAGGAGAAAAAAAGGGAGAAAAAAAAGGCTATGGGAATTTGCTACATTTGATTCTGTCACGCAAAAAACCAGGAATACAGGCGCGATGCATCAAACACGCCCGCATAACGTGTTGATACGCCTCAAGCGGCAACTGCAACTCGCGCGAAGCGCCCTCCGCAAGACGCAGCAAAGACAGTCCTTGGCTCCACAGACCTTTTCCCCCTACCAGGGCAAAGACCTTCTGATGAACACACAAAGGTGCACGTTTCACAAACGCCGCAATACTGTCAGAACAACACATGCGCAAAACTGTTTCGTAGTTTTCAAGCACGTCGCTAATATCCGTTTCCAGCATGACAAGGTCAATATATGCCCAAATAGAAATTGCTCTAACAGCGGCTGGTGCGTTACTTCTCCAATGCTCATTGGAGAAAACAATAGCACTCCTAGACAGCGCCATTAGGCTCTGGGAAAAAGTCCTCCCAGCACAGTCACCGCACTCACCACCACACACACAGTCGACATACCGTGCAGTTGTTGTAGCAGCGCACCTCACCGCACTATCCTTAGCTGATAGCAACAGCGGCATTGAGTACACACCGCCCACAACACCAGAAGGAAGACGCCCAAAAACAGCATCGGCAATTGACATTGATCGAAGACGCAATTCCTCCATTGCAGCAGTGTCCTGACGTGAAAGTGCCGCATAGCAGAGAAATGATGACAATCCTGAACAATTTTCACTCACCGTTGCAAGCAACCGCCTGAATGCGCTGTCGCTCCTTTCCTTTTCTTTCCCCAACAACCACTCCTCTACATTGGCACGCAGTGCCTCCTTCCCCATGTTAGCCATCATCAATTCCTTCACAATTGCCTGAGTGGGTGCCATTTCCCCGTCACTAAACTCTGAAAACTCTACAAGTTTTTGCCGCCTCTTGCAGATGCGAAGCTGCACCTTCTGAAACTCAGCCAAAATCGCAAGTGTTCTCAACTCCGTAACCACCGACATAGACATGCGGTAGATGGTGTACAGCCATGCAAGCGACGCCCGCTCCCGCAGTGCGGCTTCAGGTGGCACTAATTTTACAGCATGTGGGCCAAACATCTCCACAAGTGCGCTGTTTTCTGTGCAGTTTTCAGTGTATGCATCAGTCAAAAAATCATCAGCTAACTTCTCACGTTGTAAAAGCACATTTTTATTAAAATTAAACTGCTGCCGTCGCAACGCAGCAGATTCTTCAATAGTAATCAGAAGCGCGTTGTATTCCTCTTTAAGAAGTGCAATATTCTCTTTATCAGCAAGCCCGTAATGCGGCAATAACTTACTGCGCTCTTGTTGCGTAAACGCGTAAACGCACTCTGCGTCCTGCTGCGAGAGAGAGTTTAACGCCATGTATTCTAGTGCATGCAGCAAGACGTGCAACGTGAATTGAGGCAGTCGAAATGCCGCTAACTCCCGTTGACGGTAAAGACGATAAAACATGAGAGGAACCGATTGTGGAAGAAGATGCATAGCAAAACACTTGGCAAACAAAAGTAAATAACGTCTTGTGCCACTTTTTTTACAATACAAGTCCTCATGCGTTGATGTTCCTGTAAAAGTATCACATATGACTGTGGCATTCTCAACAACATCCATTATATCTACATGAGGTAATAACTTATAAAGTGCTTTCAAAGTAGATAATAACGCGGCAGCAGTGTTCTCTAATGGTATCAACTGCAAAATACGATAAACAATTAGCTGAGAGAGCGAGGGACAATAACACAAAACGCCGTCAGTCAACTCCACCACAGCATCAAGTTGTGTGATTTCCAACAAAAGCTGTGAAAAAGCCTCAAGCGCCAAAAGCTTTGATTCACCATAAAGTTGCTTCATTATTGGAAACCGCTGATGCAGAAAAAGTGAAATGTCTTTGGTTACTAGTGGCAAAGATGAGGGAGAAGCGGAAGTAAAAAAAGAGACGGCAGGAACGCTCCCTTCAGTAGATAGCTGCAAGCCCTCAGTGCGGCAAAAAAACGGCCTCTTCTTGACAAGCAAAAAAATATAGGCGCTATCTGCTGTGGGCAACGTTAACAAATGGTTTACCTTGCTCATCACGGCAAAAGCATCACTAGGGGAAAGAGCAGTATCAAGATTGACCTCACGGGCAAGCGATTGGAGTGCGTCATTCTCATTTTTATGGGCTCCCCTTCGTACCCACCATAAACACGCAGTGCGAACATCGCGCTGAACGCTTCCGTGGTAGCGAAGAAGCGCCTGGCAAACAAGTCGCTGAACGTTGTGCCCCTCATGCACTTTTTCAAGATCCATGCAACGCACCAGCAAAGAACTCAATGCGGAGGCTCTAACTGACGCACTACTCATTGTTTTCATAAAAAGATGACAATTGTCCTCAAAAATAAACGTACCCACTCCATTTATTCGCATAGAGCCCATCGCACGCATTATCTGCACCGCCTGTGTTCGCCGCAGTGACCGCCGACAGTAGTACAACGTGAGCGGAAACAAACAGGCATCGACACCAGATGTGCTGTAAAGAGCGGCCAGAAATGCCACGTGTTTGGACGACATCTCAACGCTGCGCCCGACGAGCGCGAGCGATAAAGCCCTACACAGCGGTGACGCCTCACGTACATCTTTGCACCCACGCAGCGAGGTAGCAAAAAGGGTGCAAAGATGGGCGCAAATAAAATACTCAAATAACGCAATGAGAGCATCAACGTGCAACGCGTCTAAAAGTTCTTCCGTTCCATCCGGCAGTTCACCTCTCAACATGTGTATGCGTTGTATCAACTGCTCACCCAGTTCCTGTACAGAAACAACATAATTGACTTTTTCGTGCAGGTGGCGGTTGCCTTCCATAGCGAGCCAACGCCTCATGCGCAAGACTTTGTGAGAGCAAAGCAACGAAGCAACGCCATCCTTGCCACTCAAAAAATCACTATTATTACTACTAGTGCTACACTGCCGACATGACGCTCGCAAAAAAAAAAATGCGTCAGGGCCAATTATCCGTCTCTCAAAAAACCAGCGACGAAACAGCGACTGCTGCTGCCGTTGCCGTTGTTGGCAAAAAGTGGACGCTGCCGTTGTTGTTTACTTGTCCAAAAAATAACTATCTATCTACTTGCATGCAAATATAAAAACAACACGTGCGTATATACAAGCAAACATGTAATATATATATATATATATATAACAATAATAAACTTGTATTAAAATAGCAAAAACAAAATATATAACATATAATAAATAATATATCGTAAGCAACCACCAAAAAATGCTATATATATATACGTAATATGATTTATCAAATTGCTGAA
Source organism: Trypanosoma caninum (assembly GCA_036321205.1). Classification (NCBI taxonomy): domain Eukaryota; phylum Euglenozoa; class Kinetoplastea; order Trypanosomatida; family Trypanosomatidae; genus Trypanosoma; species Trypanosoma caninum. The sequence goes on along the minus strand of JAWVMR010000186.1, from coordinate 7,022 downwards.
TAAAAAAAACACAAAGAACAATAAGAGACAGAAGCGCGGCAATTGTGAGTAGGCCTTTAAAAAAACATGATCCAATAAAACTACAATGGTAAAATGTCGCCACCAAGAATAACTTCTTAACGCTGACCTGAAGATTGCATCTTTTTTGCCAAAACATTTTCAACAATACCATCTAACTTGCCCTTTTCTGCGAGTGCCTTGAGAAGCTCCACAATCATTGGGACATAATTATGACGCCGGCGCTGATTTTCTATGCGTCCTTTTTCACGCTGTACCCTCAGCTGTGCCAGCTCCTCGTCCAGATACAACGTTGGTTCCTCACGTGCCTTGGCCTCGTTGATCTCCTTTTCAAGCTGTTTCACTCGATCATCCATCACGGCCATGAGAGAAAATGATATACCCTGCCCCTTCCCCGTTATGTCCGCGGCGCTCTTGTCCAACACACGCTTCTGCACAACCTCCAACAGTTTACTCTTGTAGTTCTCTTCCGTGGCGTCAGCTGCGAGGATTGGTCCCTCCTGTAGTCCGTCCAGCTCCCAAATCGCACCATTCTTGTACACAAACGACACAAAATGATAGACATCACTGGCGTCCGGAGTTTCCTGGTCCAACATGAAAAGTTCGCTGGGGGCGAAGGAGTTGTGGGCGCCGCGGAGCACCTCGCTCTCAGCAACCTGTGTGCCACGCAGGTACGCGCTCATCTCCCGTGTGAAGTCAAGCAAATTTCTAAGGTCCTTGCCCAAATCAACACGCTGGTCACAATTCAGCAGGATGTTCACAATCGCAAGCGTGGCGCAGGCGTTATTGACAGTTTGCTGGGCAAAATAAACAGGAGCGTCAGGCACAACAACACCGTCAGACGTATATACCTTCTCGGCCTTCCATTTAAAAAGAAGAATAAGACCATAAACATTACCGCTTTGCCGTAAAAACTCCGGTTCAAACCCCAATAATTCTTCCACAGCAACGCCCTGTGCTCCAAACCGCTCAATTAACTCCGTAAACACGGCCGGGTCACTTTCAATGAGACACCAGCTAGGCATAAGTGCTCTTTATAATTTTTTTTGTTTTTCCCTCCCACAATCTCTCTCTTTTTTTTTTTTCCTTCTTTTTAGTAACAAAAAGGTAGTAGTAGTAGTAGTATATATATATATATATATACCACTCCACCACTTTAACAGTAAAAAATACAAATGGAAGATTGCGTTGACCATAATGTTTAAAATGCAGCATACAGCGTCCAGAAATTTACAAGGTGTGCCTATTAAAAAAAAAAAAAAAAAAAAAAAAAAAAAACACTTTTCTACACATATATTTCTATATTACACAAAAATAAGGGCACAAAGACATACAAATGCGAATCATTAGACGCAGAACTTATGTCTTATCAAACACCAATTTCTAACCTCAGTGTGGTTGCAAAACTTTGAAGTGCGTCAAACACCTCTTCGTCATCTACACGCAAGACATAAAGAGCATCATCCCCTGCCGATTCGATTGCCCAACCATGTGCCTTCAGTAAAGTGTGCAAAACGTACACGTAGCCGGGAGTTCCCACAAACAGCTGAAGAGGAAATTTTTTCCCCTGGCACAAAACAGCCACCGGGAACCCATAGCGCGTCGTCAGTAACTCTGGTGAAAGAAGATGCAACAGCCGCACTGAGTGCACTTGAGACGGGAATAAAGTAGCTGTATGTGGTAGCGCAAGTGTGTCGACAGCAACAATTGTGTGCGGCCACTGGCGTTGCGCAAGGGATCTGATAAGGACGCCGGCATCGCCCAGCGGTCGCAGTGTGCGGTCTTTCAAAACACCTACAAGACACCTCAATCCGTCTATAATGTACACAACACCGGAAAAACGCAGCGCGGTCGCCAGGTGCGAAACCAGACCAACAAGTACAATCTCAATAACCGCGTCACGCAGCAGCATATCGTTTGGCGCAGTCCTAGCAGCGCTTAATACTTCAATAGCAAATGCCGCAAAAACTTTCCATTCGTGAAGCGCCAGGTGGCCGACAAGCTGCACCAAAGAAGGTCCATCAAATCGCAGCTTTGCAACATCACTTCGCGTGACCAACTGCTCCCATGTCTGGATAAGAATGTGGCTGTCATTACGTAGAGATGGTAGCTGAATAACCATGCAATCCACAACATGCCGTAGTACAGTTAAAAAAAAAAAATTAACATCAAGAAGAAGCTCCTCACGTACGCCAGATTTTCCCGCTATTTTTCTATTGTCAAGAAAAAACTTACCAGTCGATGCCTCATACCATGAATCATCGAAAAGAATCTCAAAATTTAAAGGTAAAAAAAAACAATTAAAAAAACAACTCTGCGGATTAGAAACCGACAAAAGACTGAAATATGCTACTGATGTCGACACGCCACTTCTAGGAGGACCCTCAAAGGCAATACTGATGGCGTGAAGACCCTTGTCGTGGCGTCCTTCAGTTATCTCCTCAATAATAGACGCAAAACGCAACCGCAGTTCGTCGCGAAAGAGCAGCTCAGCTTCAAAAAACGGCCTTCCAAGTAACTTCAGTGATAAAAGCCGCCGCAAAGCCGCAGTTCTTTCAGAAGGCGACGGCCCCATCGCGGCCTCAAAAAAATCATGAGAAAACCGCGGGGTCAAAAAAGACACCTCTTGGCTCCTAAAATTTGCGGGAGAAAAAAAATAACGATGAAAGTCGTGACTCCCCGCAGCGTGGCAGGCCATCACCTCTTTTTCGTTTTTCTCTGACCGCAGAGACGCAATGGCGGCAACTTTCCGCGACAAAAAACCAGGCGTGCAGCTTACAACGACCTTCCCGGCCTCACAAAAATCCTTAACATGCCACAGTGGCCTCCCGGAAAGTGAATAAACAAAGCGGTAGCGACCAACTGCGGTCGAAGCACCTGATTCGGCAGCAATACGCGCAGAAACAAAACGCAAAAACTGCTCTAAAGTCTCTATATCACCCGACACACAAACCCGCGTCGCGTGCTGCAAAGACACGTCGTGATTCTCGTACACCCAAATCTCAGTCATTGCAAAATGCAGCAGTTTGTCATGTGAACAAAATTAAAAAAAAAAAAAAAAAGAAAAAACTTTGGCTACTGCTGTTGCTAAAAAAAAAAAAAAAAGCTATACCAAAAAATAAAACATATATATATATATATATATATATATATATATATTCATATATATGGTACAAATTCACAGATAAATAGATAATGCTTGGCATTCAAATATAACTAAGAGTTTAGGGCCATCCCTCCCTTTCTTTTTTTTTTCTTCGCTTCGCTCTAAGCCATTATCGATATTTGTCTCACGTATACCTTTCTTTTATCATTAATATATTTCTCTCCCGCCATAGTTATTTCGTTGAAGAATACTATGGCCGTGTTCCTCATATAAATCAACTGTAACCAAGGTATCAGCAAACGTTGAAAGCCCCGCCAAGACGCTTGCCCCTGACCACACGGCGTACTGGCGGTCTGGCGCTCCAATCACTTTTGCGCTTCCAAACAGTCCTGGAAACTTCTCCAAAACCTCCCCTGCAAGTCGCGGACCAAAGCCCTCGAACATTGTGTTTCCACCGCTAAGAATAATGTTAGAAAGCAAGTGCTTGCGAACGTCAATTCCACAGCGCTTTACAGCATTAACGACAAGGTCCGACATCGAAGGAATCTCGGACATCACGATATGAGGTGAAAATAAAATCTCGGGTGCACGAAAGCATTCTTTTCCTACACTAATCTCTTGTCCATCAGGTAAAACAAAAGAACGCAGTTTCTCTTCCTTATCCAAAAGTTCAGTATCATACATTAGCGATACATAACAAAGACTTTCCTTGATTTGCTTGACGGTTAGTCGATCCTGTGGTGATGTAAAGTTAAGCCCCCGCTCAAAAAAAATTGTGCGCAGGTGCTCTGTCACATCATTGCCACCGCTATTGACTCTGCTCGCTCCGTTGCCAATTATATATGAGTCATACACCGATGTCACCTGCGTCACCCCCTCGCCTGAGTCAAGAACAACACCAGTCGTGCGACCACTAGAGTACAGTGCACACATGCCGGATGGGATGAACGCAAGAGATGGCACACCAAATGCGCCAAAAAGCAGCTCAGCCAACTGTTCAGTAGAATGCTTTGGCGTAAAAAGTGATTCCGTGCACACGATCGAAGTGGTCCCCGGGTCCATTCCAAACTCTGAAAATGTGTGATTGATAATTTCTTCCATTTTTGGCCAGTCCTTTACTATCCCATGCTGAATTGGGCACTGCAACGTCGCCCGGTGCATCTCGTTAATGGCCTCTGACCCGACAACATAAGGCGGGAGTTGTTCCTCGTCTGGGTTTTTTTTGCTGCGTTTCAGCAGACCTGTTTTTTTCGCCGGGACACCAACAACAGTAGGGAAGACAAGTGATGGCAAAGATTCTGAAATAGTCCCAGCCTTTACAAAAGAAGAACCAAAGTCTACAATAAGTAGCTCAGACATAGACAGATTTTGCTTTAAATTTAAATCATTAATTTAAAAAATTCAAGTAAACAAATAAATAGATAGATATATACAACAGTGTACGTTAAGAAACAATAACAGCAAATTTTAAAATACACCTGGTATTTTTTTTTTTGTTCTAGCCATTTTTGCTGCAACATTCTAATTTTTACTTTTTTTAATTTATGCTTTTATTTTTTCCCGTCTTCCTTTTTTCCTCCACTCCCCTGCCGTTTCTTCTTGTGTGTAAACCCATTAGTGTACAAAAACTTCAAAGCAACCAAGTATAAGTCTTTACATGTCAAAAAGCATCTCATTGATGCCGTGTTTCCTTCATATTACTTTTGCGCATAAAAAGAGTTTTTAATTTGTTTTGAGCTCAGTAATCCATTATGTCGATTGGTTGGTTTAAATCGATTGTACGCCAGCAGCCACAATGAGATTTCAGTGTCCCCAATCCACTTTCCATGGCGACGTAAAAGCTTCAGTGTTTGCAAACCAGATAGCGCCGCAGACTCATTGGGGTTTGTGTAAGAAAAAAGTGCCAAATGGCAGATGGCGCGGTGGACAGCCCATCCCTCATTCTCAGGATAAAAAGAAGAAATAAGGTTCCACAAAACACAAAAAATATACAACACATCCCCACCTTTGTTGATATAACTATCAATGTCTTTATTATTAGATTCGTTGTGATCATGATCAAGATTGTAACAAGAGATGTTTGTGTCAAGAGACCTCGAAATCAACCCTTGTTCCGTTTGAGAAGATAAAAAGTGTTGCTCTTGCTCCCCGTTAACTACAGCGCGAGCAAGCATTTCTTTGTAAAGACAACGCACACCAGAATCGCGCAGTAACGTCTCTACAACTGAAGAGGACCACCCCATCAAACAAAACTGTTTAAAAGCCTCGTCTATAATCGATTTCATTGGAATGCAGAAAAAATAAAAAAGGGTGCGATACAACCAATTTTCGGGGTGTACCCGGAGACGACCAACCTGTCGCAAACCATCCAAAAGCCATGTGATGATTGCATTGTACGTGGTGTAGGAAGTGACAATATTGAATGATGTCATTAACTGAGCTACTGTGGTCCGAGACTCTGATGACCATGTGACAATCTGTCCACAATAAGTACAAGGCTTCTCTCGGGTAAGAAGTGGGTCTTCTTCCCCAAGGCCAGTCTTGTTCTGCACTAGTGGCAAATGTGTGTATTTGTGACAGTGACAACATTCAACTTTCTCTTGAGTAGCACCAATTTGATTGTCCATGAGACATCGAGTGCATGTACACCAAAAAAGCCACGAAAAAAGAAACTCTCTTCTATTTCCAACACCCATTATAAACTGCGCGTCACTAATGTACTTCACATTTATAAATTCCCCCGCATTTATACGACGCACAGCAATAAGTGTGACGGTAGAATTTGCTGGATTAAATTTCATTGCGGCATTTGCATAGCAACTATGATTTGCCAACGCACACGCTCTAAAAAAACCATCCCAAAAGCAATTGTAACGACACATCAAAGAAAAAGCAAGCAGCTCCTCAAAGTCAGCCTTACTCAAACTTGAAAATTTAACCCGCAGTTCGTGGGCTATTTTTTCCCGCATGTTAAAAAAAATATCCTCCGGACGACGCGGCCAACAGCCTTTAAATTGCCTCTTTGAGTGCTCCCATATCTCTGACTTTGCCAGCTGGTGTGGCAAAATTTTTTCTGCAAAATATAAAACCATTTTTTCAGTTGTCAAATCGGTTCTCGTGCCAAAATTCATGTCTGTAAAAAGAGCATCAAACCTCTTTTCCACAAGAATAATCTCCTCTGGTTTGATTAACTTGCGGGCAATGATGCCGACACCACCTCCCTCATACCCCTCCAGTTCAATATGCGGCAACACTCTTGACAAACCTAAATCCTCGTAAAGCAAAATTTCCACGGTGGAAATGTCACCGTCCACAGTCGCTGGCGTGGAACCATACGGCACGGCAGTGCGCAGCAGCGGCCGAAGATATCGCAGCAGTGCTACAAAAGCCTCAAACGGATAACCTGCAAGCCGGCGATTGTGCACATAGCGGAGCCAGGCCTTTACAAAAGAAGGGTTATACATGGTAGCTTGTTCTGCAGCCTGCCAGCTTTTCTCATAATCTCCCTGAAACTGAAAAACGTTACTCAAATTTGAGTATAATACAGCAAGCAAACTGTTTTTGTCGTTTATTTCAGATTCTACATTGTTGTCATTTCCTTCATCATTATTTTCATTTTTCACCGTGAGAACCTCAATGGCTTGAAGATAAGCTGCGGCCGCCTTGTCATTGTCCCCACTTAAAAAATTCTTATTTCCTTCCTCCTTAAGTTTCTTAGCAAGTTGCATATGCTATCCCTTTTTGTAACTGTACTTACCCGCCAAAAACTACAACAAAAACACAAGCACTCACAAACACACATATATCTATATCTATATCCATATATATATAAATATATATACATACATATACATATATATATTCATTTTGCGTTGAACAACAACAACAACCATCTACG
>JAWVMR010000185.1:7500-15193 GCA_036321205.1 Trypanosoma caninum | reverse complement strand
GACTGGCAGTGTTGTCGATAAGCGCACTTTAAAGAGTGAAAAAAGAAAACAAAATTTTTTTTCATTATAAAGATCAATTAGTAAAGCTAACATGCAAAATCTTCGCAAGAAAAAAGACAAAAACAAAAGAAAAAAAATCACAATACACCATCACACATACGTATATATAATTTTGCAAGTAATATCAGCCAAAACAAAACAACAGCACAAATACAACATAGGTTTTTTCTTGTTGTTGTTAATTCACATTTAGTCACATCGATTTCTGTATTAAAAGAACTACCTCACAATCGCTGCTTTATAATAATAAAAACATTAAAAAACAAAAAAATAAAATAAAACATATTGAATAAAAAATGTTTTGGGCATAATAAAAAAAAAAAAAAAGAAAAAACAATAAATAATTTAATACATAAAAAGACAAGATAACATCCTTCTAAAAAAAAAAAAAAAAAGTATATATATACACTTTTTGGTAATCAGAATGGCTAATTTTCACTTCCGTGTATTTTATAGAGGTTTGATACTTCACCGGATATTTTACAATACCTACAACACGTTGGACCACCAAACACACATATAACAACAAGTTTTATTTGTTGCTTTCTTTATTTGCATAATACCCCTGCACAATCACGCTATCGGAATAACTATTACTATCATCACCGTTTTATTTATTTGGATTATACCGCTTTCTTGTGACTAATGGTAATAATAATAACCATAAACAACTTTTTTTACTAAAAATACGTTTTAAGAGTTCCTAAATCCTCAACTTATTAAAATTTTTTTTAGTTTTGCAACAATGTTGAAATAAACCAAACAAAAAAGAAAAAAAAAAGAAAAAAAAAAGAAAAAGAAAAAGAAAAAGAAAAAGAAAAAAACGGTGTTCAACTAGTACTAAACATTCCTTCCTACTACCATTTTTGATGTTGTTTCTACAGTTGTTGCAAAAAAAAAAAAAAGCATCTCTGCTCGTAAGATTAACATATATTTCTTTAACGCAAATACCTTGTCGCCGACCTTCGGCATAACGTGCCGTGTGGCGCGTGTGCTGAGCGAAGAAAGTTGGCGCCTACAACACGCAAATTGCACAATGGATGCATCTCATTAAAACGTGACTGCAATGGAAGCTCACAAAAAATGCGGACGTGACGAAGAAGCTGCACACGCTCCTCATCGTCGTATGAGTGCTTCTGTAGAATGTCATCCACCATTCGCTGAAAGGAGTTCGTCAACAGCGTCACACGAAGCCTCTGCGCGGCATCATTCGTGGTCGGGGTCGCGACAAGCGCAGAATCAACATTCTCCCTTCCCTCTGTTAAAATTTTCCTCGCCTCCACAACTGTCAACAGCGTCTCCGGTGACAAAACTGATTTCGGTCTGTCACAAATTTTTGCGGGTAGAAATTTTTTGTTGGTGTAAGTAGCGACGCAGCCTGCTGGGTGCTTTGGTAAAACTTTTTCTGCCACCCTGCTCTCCCTCACCCTCTTGGCCCCCTGCACCCCCCCCTGGCCGCAGGGAGAGGGGGGTCGGTTCCCCACCCGCGTGTCGCCATTCCTCCCGTGCGGGGCGGGCAACAGGGGCAACGACACCCAGTTGCTCGCGCTGCTGGCGACATCGGACGCGGACCCGTCCAACCCCCACGAGCGTGCGCAGCCGCCCGGACTTTTTGGCTCGTCACGCAGCACCTCCTCAAGCCACTCACGGCGCGCGCCCCGCACCTCCGACACCCGCGGGTTTGACGGCACGGAAGAAAAGCGCGGCGGCAGCGACTGCAGTGCGCGCGCCAACAACGATCGTCTCGCCGCGCTGGCCCCTCTTCCACGGTGCGCGCTCTCCGCATCCAAAGGCTTGTTTGCAACTTTAAGTTCCCCATTTTTAATGAAGCGCCAGCGGTATTTCAGGGGAACTGGCGGCGGCAATAAAAACGGCGACCGCACCGAGCGGACTAAAGGTGGTAAACTCAGCCTCCTCACATGCGCCGTTGGAGAGTCATGGATGGTGTTGCCGCTGGCGGTGGTGGGCGTCGTACTGCAGCCATAACTGAGAGAGCCTGGGCTGGTTTTTTGCTGCAGAGTTGCCATCGCGACTGTTTCCAGCATTCCTGTCTCTTTTTTCGTTACCCCACTATTCGCTACACACCACACCACTCAATTAACAGAAAAACACAACAGAAAACAAGCTAAAAAATAATCATAATAAGAAGGATAATATAAAAAAACAAAGTAAAGTACCTTTCAAAACTTTCAAACACATATACATATTAATAAAAAAAACAAAAAAAAAACGTGTAAAAGCAATTAAAATTAATAAAAAAAAAATTATATTACGTCCTAAAAAAAAAAAAATAAAAAAAAAAAAAACAATAAATAAAAAAATGCATTAAATCCACCTAAATAAATCTCAACAAAAAAAAATGCCAAAAAAATTAATGTATATATTTGATCATCTAAAAATTTTTTTTCGTAATTCCAAGCACAAATTCATGCAATTTTGTTTGTTAAAATAGCCTACTGCATAACCGACAAATCTTTGTAAATTATGCCATAGATATATACACCAACAAAAATTATTTAGTTACTCAAGTTTTCATTATTACTTTAAAAAGTATTTGTTTGTTTAATTAGTTTTTTTTTTTTTTTTTTTTTTTTTTTCTACACCTACATGTATCCCCTGAATTTCAAACATTCGGCAATAAATGCATCAAAATACATATATGCAATATACTATTTGTGTAAGCATTTTCTTTTTCTTTTTTTTTTTTGCCGGTCTTCAAAAAAATTTTATCTTTATTTATTCCATAATCACTCTCATTATTTTAAAATCTCTTAGACCCTTCTCAGTACCTTATTATTATTATCATTAGCAGTATTATTATTTGGTGATGCTGTAAGCAGTATACTTTCCAGCACAAAATAGCTTTATATATATATATATATATATATATATATATATATATATATATTGCTAAAAGGTCCACCCACATGTCTTATTTTATATGTACCGTTTGATGTATTTAAACATAGCTGCATACTGTTAAATATAAATATGAATACCTCTTTTTAGTAGGTTTGAAAAAACATATACGTGTAAAGATAAATACATATTCCAACAACAGCACTGAAAAACAAAAATAAGCAAAAAAAAAAAAAAAAAATAGGCTATACTATTTTTTTTTTTTTATGGTGCAGCGTGATAATTTCCCGCAAACCATTTGCTGTGGGCCTATACTAAACGCGCTTCTTTCGCATATGCTTGCCACTGCCATCTCTTGCATCTTATTCTTTTTCAACGTCATCATTTGCATCCGTCGCTGTCCGCAATACGTGCAAGTCCCCAAAAACTGCATGTTCCCTCCCAACGGTGTCATTCACATGTGGCGTCGATTTTTCCACGTCGGTGGGCTGCAAAAAAAACGGCCCGATGCCAATTAAACTCTCCCTCGACTGCTCCATGTAACCGTCGTCGTAAAAAACACCAGGGTTTACCCGCGGCGTCTCATTGCACTCGACCAAATGACTACCGTTATCAGCGCCACTACTGCCGTAGTTGTGGTCTTCGTCGATGTCGTCGTCGTCGACTTCGCAGCGGACAATTACCCCCTGAAAGCCGTTAGGAGCAAAGTAGCGGCAGTACAAATATGAGCCGAGAGCACCAAAAACCATAAAACCAATGAATGACAAGCCAATTGCAAGGGAGGTGGTGGCCGAAATAATCACCACAGAGCCACAAAAAATGATTGAAGGCAGAAGACACAATGCAGCTGCAACAGTGTTGCACGGCAATGCATACGGTCGCGGCAACTTTGGGTGATCCATACGCAGCTTTATAAGCACCAGGTACATCAACACCATGCGCAGACAATAAAGAGACTGACAAAGCGCCACAACATCAGTAAAATCCATGGAAATGCAGAACACAAGTGTCACAACGGAATTTACTACAATAGCAGGTATCGGTGTGCCAATTTTGGGATGGTAATAACCAATAAACCGTGAGATCTTTTTTGGAAACATCTCCATTGTGCCCATGCCAGCCATCAAACGACTCGTACAGCACATAGCCGTCAAGGTAAGGCCCACTCCGCTCACAACTGCCCCACCAAATAAATAGTACTTGAGCCACACACCGGAAATTAATTCCGCGATCTCTGGCCAGCGCCCCGCACTCCACCCGGACCAGTCCTGGTTGGGCCCAAGAGCACTGACACCAGCCAACATCGGGAGAAGGTACACAACGTAGGAAGAAAACATGAGCGGGATTATCAGTTTTGGAAAAGTGCTCCGCGGATTCGACACCTCCTCCACCAGCGAGCCCGCATTCTCAATGTTAGCATAGTTCCAGCTCACCATGCTCATAAAGGTTGCCCATCTTATTGTGGATGGTTCCACATGCGATATGGCCTTACCATCAAGACCGCTGGTAAAGATGTAGTGAAATGATAAAATTAAAAATGGCAGCGTGACGATAATGCTCACAACCACTGAGGAAATTCCAACAATTTCTATACCGGAACAGTTTAGGATGCAACAAAGAAGAACAACCCCAATTTTTACTCCAATCTCTCCAGCCTTTCCAAGAGGTGTAATATTTGATACATACTCCGAAACAAGACTGGGGTATGTCGCATTGCCAACAAAAGTAATAAACACGGTCATAAGGATGCACATGAACGAAACAGGTGCAGGGAATGCCGCGTTCACCCACATCAGCACCCCAGAGTTGCTGGGGACGGAGGTAGACAACTCCGCCACAGCAAGGCCGGTCGGCAGACACCAAATCCACGGCAGCACAAGACCAACCACAAGCGTCACCAGCGGGCCTGCAGCACCGACTGTGTCTTCAAAGCCGTAGCCACCACCATAACAGTTGGAAAACATGATACCAAAAAGAGCCAATATACCAACAGAACCACGGTGGGCCACCGCTTCTCCAGCTCGCCGAACCCAGTCCGGTCGCCTGATTACCTCTTGCGTACGTCGCAAAGTTGGGTGAAAAACAGAGGCCATATTCTGTCGCCGCCGCATATTTATCTGGCAATTAACTTCAACATTTTCACCCATGCCCTTTCAAAAACCTGGCACCTTAATTTTCTCTTTTCCTTGCCTGCGCTGGCTTAGCGACAAGTTGGTGATATACTTTTTGTTAGAACAACAAAAAAAAAAAAATTATCTATGTTTTTGTTCTATCTTAAACAAAAAAACAGCACAAAAACACCTTTTTAGTTTATAAATTATAGTAAATAATTGCCTTTTTTAATCGCTAGAATAAAACTTCCTCAAAGTTTCTGGTACCTTTACTATACCAGCGCCTTATTATTAGTAGTAGTACTTTCCTTTCTTATGCGTATATTAACAAAGTAGTTGGCAGCTTTACCATTGTCATTCAAGCAAAACAAAAGTTAAAACAATTTCCAACAATATAAAAAAAACTTATTTTTAATTTTATAAAAATACCATTAAAAAAAAAAATTAAAAAAAAAACGCTTTAAAAAACGCCAAATACACAACAACCATATGAAAAAGCAACATAATAGGCCACAACAACTACTATAGTCAAATCATTTTCATGATTTCTCATGCAACTGCTTCCCTGTGCTTCTTTTTTTTTTTTTTTTTTATTTCATTGATCGTGTAATCCTTACGCATTACCAAAAAATATATATATATATCTTTTCTTTTTTCTTTTCCTTGCTTGCTTCTCCCTCTCACTAGTGTCTTCCTAACCTCATCTAGTTTTGCGCTCCCTGCAACTCACGAAGACGCCAGTCTTTGCTCGTTTTGCTTTTCCTTTTGCGCCTCTGCGGCCTCCTCCTCCTCGCGCTGGCGGTTGGCCTCCTGCACGTGCGGCCTGAGCTCCTCCGCCTTCAGTATCTTGAACTCCGGCACCGTCTCCGGCATCATCGCCTGCGGCGCGAAGAGCTGGAGAGCTGCCGGGGCCCGCACTTTGTGCAGGACGGCCACCTCGAGACGGTCGGGCGTGAGGTGGACGGTGTCCATCGTCTTTCCCAGCACACGGAGGCACAGCACAATCCCCTCGTCCAGCGTGAGGTCCGGTCGCCAGTCCCGCTTGAGCAGAGTCTGCGCCACCTGATCATTCTGGCCGATGGCGTACGCGCGCCAGGCGTTGTAGTTGCCACTCGTGTCTGTGTGGTACAGCTGGTAGCCATGGTGGCAGTCCCAGCCGGCAAGCAGGAACGACACGCCAAATGGACGAACACCTCCGTACTGCGTGTACATTTGCTTTTCGTCGCACAAGAGACGACAAAGATCCTCAGTTGCAATAGGCTCCTGGTACGTGTAGTAGTGACGGTTGGCGCTGATACGAGTGTAATTAATAAGAGCATAAGCATCGGATGTAACACCCGCAACACTGCAGCCAATGTGGTTGGTAATTTTGTACATCTTTTCTCCGCTAATGTTCTTGTCCTCCATGTTTTCCAAATCAAAAAGATTGTTCTGCATACTTTTCTTGGCACCCAGCACAACACCACCCGTTGTGAGAATACCAATCACAGTGCCGGCCTGTGAAATGGCCTCTTCAGCGTATTCTACTTGATAAAGACGGCCTTCAGGAGAAAAGGTGGTGGTGCGATTGTCGTATCTGGAGGACATCTCTTATAAAAGGCTTTTTAAATTTAGACTTTCGTATGCCTTTTTTTTTTTCTTAGTAAATAATGTTTTTTTTGTCTTGAAGTTCTCGTTGTTATTCTTTTTACTGCTCGGCTTTTTCTTTTTTCGTTTTCTCTCAAACTGTGAAAACCTACGCAAATTATGTAGCAATGATATTTATAGCTGAATAACTTCTTGATCTCTCGACGCACTTGTACAGAAAATAATAATAATCACAATAGTTTGGGTATAAATACCAGTATTATTTTTTTTAAGAAGTAAAAAGCAATAGCAAACGTTTAAACAACCCCTCCTCCCCTCAAAAAAAAAAAAAAAAAAAAAAAAAAAAAGCTGCAACGACAAAAATAACAAGTTGATTACAAACGTTTACACATAAAATGTCATAATCAAAAAAATATATAATAATAATAATAACAATTTCTTTTTTTTTTTTTGAGAAGAGGTTGTTCGTTTGATGTTATTTTCCCCCACCCCCTCTTTTTTAATATCAGCATTTTATTTTGTGTCGTCCATACTGTTTTTCTGAACCCATCCCTCCCTATCCCCCCACACCCCACTTTCTTTTCACTGGATTTACACAAAATATAAACAAGAACAATAGTAGCAATACGTATACATGCATATATGTGTATGCGTCTGTGTATGTGTGCCTATGTTTTGCCGTCCAACGCCTAGTCGCTCCAGGGGTAATCCAGTGCACGCTGTTTTTCTCGCTCGATAGCGCCCTCTTTCTCTACAAGTCTCCATATATTCCGCGCCGTTTCAGCGTCCACGCCTAGACGGCGCGCCACAGCATATAGCCGCTGCCGCTCCTCCTCGGGTACCTTGTGATAGCGATGAAAAGAAGCCGCCCGCATTGCATCATAAACAAAACATCGCACCTCTGGAGTGTTTCCTAATGTTACATTCTCAGCGTCTACACAACCCTCCACTATTCCGCCTCCGCCAGTTGATGATGGCAATGGCCACGCTGTCAGCATATTTCTGTCCGCGGCCTTGCTGTCGTTGTTGTCGTTGTCGTTGTCAAGGCCGTTTGCCCGCACCTCTCTCTGGGTTAT
>JAWVMR010000185.1:0-2500 GCA_036321205.1 Trypanosoma caninum | reverse complement strand
GAGGTGCTGCAGGAGATCATTAGACTTGACAAAAAGCAAAAATCCCTGCACCGCATCAGTGCTATAGCGTGCCGCCGCAAGTGGAATGTGAGCGTCCTCTAGCTCACGAATGGCGCCAAGAAAACTGTCAGGATAAGCTTGTCCTTTGCCTAGAAGCTCCCATGCGTCTGTGAGTGCCCGCTCCATTCGTCTATCCTGCGTCTCCCGCAATTCTTTTATTTTGAGTTGCACAATATTAGGGTTGAGACGCATGTCTACAATTTCGATGCGAAGCTTTTGAAGCGTCTTACGTGCAGCTTCCTCGCAGTGGCGAGCACTATGACCCACAATGTTGCAGAATTTGCAATAGGGCACTCGATACTCGTGCACAAGCTTGACGGCCAGACGAAGCTCATTTTTACGGAACTCTTTTTCTTTGCGGTCGTCCCTATCTATCATATGAAATGCACTGTCAAGCATATGGCACTCATCGGGGTATTTCATAAAAAGAAGGTCGTGTTCCTCTAGCACAACGCGTGCAACTGACATGTCCCAAAGTTCAACTCCCTGTTTGCAATGTGCCGCGGTGTGAAAAGGCTCAAGACATACCGGGCACAGGACGTCTTTCAAACGTCGCAGTTTCTCCACATCAACAGGGACGCGCGCATATGCCGACGGCACGTACTCTGCGCTAAGAGAGCCGTCAATTAGGCAAAAAAAAAATGATTTTGTGTCTCGAACCTCTTCAATATTATGAAGAAGGTGTTGTGGCAACTCAGCGCGTCGGTATTGGCTGTCAAGCACGTCTACATACTGCAGCAGCTGATCCCACTCACGAAACCGTCTGTTGCTCTTAAAATATCTTTCAGCCTTTTCCATTGCAGGACTCAGTGCATTGTCGTTCGGCTTATCAAAAACTGTCCGTGATGGCATCAACATGTAACTTGCATGTAACCAAAGTGCGTGACGTTCAAGAGGCCCACTAACTGCACCCCGCACTGTATCGAATGCCTCAATAAGTTCCTCATACGGTGATTCATCCTTTATGAGTGAGACGACGCGATCCAAAACCTTTTCAACAGAAAGTGGCAGTCGTATACCGTATAAAAACAATTTCTCTACTGCTTCTGGGTAAGTCATGGACGGCCGCTCCACTCTTCGACGGCAGCTGCTAAACTGCGTACTACCATCAATTATCGGAGTCTTCATAAAAGGCAACTCACATGGGCAAAGAGCCTCCGTGTGCTGCCACACATCGCACAAACGACAGCCACCACCTGCCTCAACTAGTCTTTGAAGCCACTGGCGCACACGCGGATGGGCGGTAGAGTCAAGTTTATCAATTTCTGTCATGCTAGTTGGCACGGCCGTGCAGCGGATACACAAACCGTTGTCGCCAGTTTTATTGCCCTCGTTGCCAACGTTAACTCCCATAGTTGTAGCCTCATCTTGTGGCGGCACCAGGCCATAGCAACTAAGCACATGAAATGCTATAGATGGACGAGGATTGCGGCGTCTCAAACGTCGCAAACTATCGCGAAATGTGGCGGGAATATCGAGGTACGGTTGATCTTTTTCTAAAAGACTGTTCCCGTTGCGCTCTACCTGACGGACTGCGTTCTTAAAACGCTGATAAACATCATGCCGCCATACCCCTTTCCACGTTGCAAGAAAAGCACGGTACTTGGACTGAAGATCCTGTACCTTTCCTTCACCGTGAGGTAAATCGACTCCAGTGAGCACTGATGCCGGCACAACCCTGCCGTACGAGCCCAGCAACAGAGACATTGATTTTGAATTAGTGGAAATAGCTGCTTGCTCTGCAGAACTCGGAGAGTGCCAGCGGTGCGAGATAAGATACGGCATAAAAAGATTAATTTTTTCCGCTAGAGCGGTGCAGGAAAGTTGTTGCTTGCTGTCAGCGCACTCTGCAAGAACTGCGTTAAGGACTGTCCATGCGCCAAGACGGTCCTGCGCCTCCTCGTCGTCTGTGTCAACGACACGCCAGACAAGTGCCCGTGTGATCTCCCCTGGGTACTCGCGTGCGTGTTTGCGGACAAAACGTAAAATGTAGTGCGTTTCCGCCGCCATCGCGGAATCATCCGCAAGAGCGGAAGACACCTGAACGCAACAGCGGTGAAGAAACGCCCGATCTAATCCCACTTCCGGCATTCCTGTGGAACACAAACGGAAAGCAAGAAAATAAAAAAATAATAATAATAATAATAATAATATGAAACTCCACCTGCCTGTAAGAAAGGCCGCAACTATCCACAGCGCCCCAGCAAATAATAATAATAATACGAATAACAACAATAATGTTATACAAAAAGTTAAATACACACAAAAATATATTACATAACTTAGCATAACCATTACTATTACCATCAGAAACAGCAAAACAAAGCAAAAATAAATATCAACACACAGATGTGTATTAGTATACATTGACAACTAACACCAGTACACATTTCCATTTTAATCACTCTTTAAAGTGCGCTTATCGACAACACTGCCAGTC